>JBBELK010001883.1:0-218773 GCA_037783545.1 Henricia sp. BOLD:AAB3569
ACAAAGGCATTCATTTGTGCGTGTTCATCCTTTGCTTCTTGTTACTGGACTTGTGTGGGACTTGCCACGGACTTGTGATGGACATGACTACAACCCCGTCTATAAAACCACCCATGTTTTGTAAACTAATTATAATGGCTCCATTAAAGCAGTGCAGTGACCACACTAACCTTTTTGCTTCCACATCCAAACTGGAGATTGCATATTTCCTGTTTTCTTCCCATGCATGCATAATAATTTAACAGTCATAGTTTAAATCTAAATCCATTTTCTGGAAAATCTGTAAAGCTCCTTTCGTAAAGATAGTATACATGATTGGTAAACTGTTACAAATGGTTTTATCCCCCTGTGTGATTGAAGATATGCATAAATAAAACCAACCTGAGCAAAAACCAGCTTCGTACTTCGTCTAACCTTTGAGAAAACAGTCAAAAAAGGGTTTGCAGTCATTTCGCCCCAAAACCACTTCGCCCTGAACCATTTCGCCCTGAACCACGGCCTGTGCATGAAGTGGTTTTGGGGCGAAGTATCATTTGGGCGATGTTGTATTTGGACGAGGTGATTTGGGGCGAAATGGCACTCGGGCGAAGTGGTTTGGGGGCGAAATGGCACGAATTGAATTTTCGTCTCAGACGAAAACAAATTGTTTTACTCATTTCTCAAAGATTATAGCACTTTAGACAAAACCATTTCAGGGGAAGTTTTCTGCGGTCATCATGTTAGGCGTAAATCTGTGATCATTTTCTGATTTTCGAGATACCAATCATGTATACTGCCTTTAAGATACGAAAATGCTAAGGATGGCCGTGCATGTAACTTTGAAGCATCCAGTCTGTCAAGAGATACAGAAGGTATAGTAGCAAAATTCTAAAATCAAGGTAAAAAAAACAAACTTACAGTCATCGGTTGGAATGGTCGCTTTAAGGGTTCCATCAGTGCTGCAGATGACCACTCGCTTGTTCCACTGGTCGGCCACTGCAAGGTCCCCGGACGCCATGGCAGCAATACCCCGGGCACAGCTAAAGTCTCCGTCCCCGGTCCCCTCCTGCCCAAATTGCCTGTGGATCTCCCAGTTTCCCTCCATCACCAGATTCCCGAGATTTATGCGCCCGTCTTCGCCATTAATTGCCTCAAACTTCAGAAAGGAGAGTCTCTGGTCGATTTTAGGTGGCCTTTGGGTACCAAGAACCTTCAGCTCTCCGCACATGGTAGAGTAAAGGTTTAGGAAATCAGTCTTGGACGCCGTGTTGAAGAGGTTTTTGGCAGTCGTCAACGATTGCTCGATTCGTTCTTTCTTCTCTCGTACTTTTCCGACGAACTCGCCAAACCTGGAATCCCGGTCTTCCCGTATCCTCTGGACGTCTCCGATCATCATGTTCTCTTCTTTGGCTACCAGGGCCCTCATCTGCTCTGCTCTCTTGCGGATGTCCTTAACCGTCTCCTCACAAGACGCCCCGAGCTTGGATTTCATGTCTAAGGCGTTTTCTATCGACTGTTCCATGATAAAAACGGAGTAGTGAAGAGCTGGGAACAGCTCCGCGAGAGACTGTTTTCGCTCAGCGAACGCAGTGCTGATGTCTACGTGCTTATGGTTCTTGGATTCACTGTGGTCAACGAGGGTGCAATCATGGCAAATCGGTTCCTGGCAGGTCTCGCACAGAAGCGTCAGAACCTCTCCGTAGTGTCTCTGGCACTTCGGCGCCACTTCTTGTCTGACTTTACTGATCTCAACCACCCCGTACTTGATCTCGTCTAGGGTGGCGATCTTGTGGGTTGACAGGGCGGCAAATCGGGTGTGGACACGCTCACAGGACGAGCAGAGGTACAGAGCGCAGTCCAGGCACCGGGAGACGGCCACGCTCTTCGCGTCCTCACAAGATCCGCACGCCAGTTTCGTCTCACCGCAATGAGACACTTGCTCTTGCATGGTTATCTCGTCTAAAAGCCCCACGAGGTAGACGTTGGTCTTCAGGCCGTCAACGCCACGAGGAATTTCGGTCTGATGTTCGCAAATCGGACAAGAAATTCTTGCCACCTGTCGAGGGGTATTCCTAGGAGAATTTGATGCTTCGTGCTTCCTGAGACAGTCAAAACAGAAGCTGTGCAGACAGTTCAAGATTTTAGGTTGCTGGAACCGTCCACAACAGATAGTGCATTCGAGTTCACTCTTCTTATGTCCGTTCATTTTCTGGCTCATTTTCTGAAATTTAAAGACATGATTGGAAAACGTAAAAACAAATACAACAGCATCACATAAGTAAACAATATGTTGATAAACTGTTTTGTAGAAATTTCAGCCACATAGATGCGGTTGAATACATGGTTTTTGAGTAAGAATATGGTAAAAACGGTGTCTGCAAAGAACTAAAAACAAAACACCTTCAGTTGGCAATTTCTCTCATATAGGTATACCTTTTTAAACTAAAAACAAATCGTGGACTGTTATACCATATCAACACTAACCTTTTAGTATTTTTTTTCTTGTCAACTCGTGAAGTAAAATGTTTGGTCAACTGCATGCAGATCCTAAATGTAATACACGACACCAGAAAGTGCTATAGCTCGTTCAAAAATTCATTTGATTTTTATAGTATACTCATAATGGCTTTTATAGCATTATATTAACTGATTCACGCCGGATCATCAAAAATGAACTCAAATGAAACCGGACAAGGTCGTCATATACAGACCACAACGGACGCTGGAAATGACTCCATCTGCAGACAGACAATGGAATCAACAGACTAGATATATACACAGACATGCGTTTCCATATGATCCATATTTTTCACTTTCAAAGAAAACTTTGCTAAAATTCATGCCTGCTCTGCCTTAAAGGGCCCCTTATTTAGGATTTTTATCAATGAAATCTATGCTTTAAAACCACTCTACTCAGTTAAAGTCATAGGAGCTTGCTTTGGGGGTTAAAACAAAGGTTTTTAGTTTTTATGCTAATGAAAATATGCATATTCATGACCAAGGTCACTATGTCACAAGAGGCAAACACAGGAAAATCATATTTAACTGTGCACAAAAGATTCCACTTTTTTCTCAATTTTCCTGAAACTTTTGTAATCCATGGCTGTTTGAGTTTGTTTTACATGTTGCCTGCTGTAAGCCATGACAAAACTGGGGGTAGAAACTGCAGCAATTTGCCACAAGTCCAACTTGAAGTCTTATGTTTTTTCTTAACTTTTTCCTTCTGTCTTCCTTATGTGATGCACTCAAAACAGCGCCCTCTGTCTGTGATTTATTGCAGTGAAATCTTCAAAGTTGAAAAAGGCCACCTTTTATTGATTTTACATCCAAACGAACAATAGTATGTCTTGCTGAACAAGTAATCCGTCATTATGAAGCAAAGCTTAGGCACAAAGTTGTTTAGCATGTCACAGGCCCTTTAAAGGAGCGTGTTCAGATTTTTCCAGAAAATGGATTTTGCATTACCCAGGCATATCCCTGGAAATTATTTCTGTTAGCAGATGTCAAAGGAATTTTCGATCGTCCTGCGCTGAGGATCTAGTGACATTGTTAAAATAAACATAAAAATAATTGTTATATATGTTCAAAATATTATTTACGTACGTTGAATCACGTTGCATTGAGTCATACATACTCAATTGTTTAACTTCCTAACTAACGAGGCGTCATCATGCATCCGTCCGAATTATGAGTAATAAATAGGTGTGTCGGTATGTCATTTTAAAACAAAGTCGAGATCACTAATAAATAGAGGCAATTATTTTGTGACCAGGGGCTGATTTCACAAAGCGCTAAGACGAGTCTTAGGAAGGGTCAATCTTGCTATCTTTGGACGTTGGTATGGGAATTATAGGACGCATTGAACTAGTCGTAACTTTTGTGAAATCGATCCTAGGTCTCAGTGGCTATAGTTGATAATTTGTACTAACTGGTGAGACCTGTTATTTGGTTTAAATACATGACCAGGGGCTGATTTCACAAAGCGCTAAGACGCGTCTTAGGAAGGGTCAATCTTGTTATCTTTGGACGTTGGTATGGAAATTAGGACGCATTGTACTAGTCGTAACTTTTGTGAAATCTATCCCAGGTCTCAGTGGCTATAGTTGATAATTTGTACTAACTGGTGAGACCTGTTACTTGATTTAAATACATGACCAGGGGCCGATTTCACAAAGCGCTAAGACGCGTCTTACTGAGGAAGGGTCACTTGTTATCTTTGGACGTTGCTATGAGAATACGTGCACCTTTACGGTTCCCCCACAATTTATTGCGCGCGGTGACATGATGGGATATAAATCTAGTACACTTTGCCTCGGCGCTCAATCCTCTCGTGTATATCGAATGAGAATTCCCAGGTGAGCGGAGCTCTCGGACGCTTAAAACGTGTTCGCTGATAATATCATAGAGCTCAGATACAGATACCGTGACCACGGGTTTTCGACAATCATCTCAGTTATTCCACCCTTAGCCTATAGACGCCGACAATATACCAAGACTGTACAATACAGTATGCTGAATGGTTGAATCTGTATCTGAGCTCTATATGTGGGTTGTTATGGCCGAGCGGTCTAATGCGTCGACTAGAATGTAGGTTCGATTCCTGGCCGCGACGGGTTGTGGCACCTGTGCTCTTGAGCAAGGCACTCAACCACACTGCTCCCATTCCTGTAATTGGCGGTCCCTCCGCTGTTGGATGTGGTATATAAATAAAATAAATAAAATATTACCAGCGAACATTTGTGTCAAAACACAAATTCGCCACGTTTTCAGTTGCGTGACGTAACTAACTGCGTGGTTATATGCGTTTGACTGCAAAGGATTTAGCTTATTACGCTCATCATTGCATGACGCTCATTCATTTTGTCTGACTTTTTAACTCGTGACAACTCATTTCTTCTTGGGAAAAGCAAAAATTAACCACATTATATGTTCAGTATATTGCATGTAATGTTTCGTTTTCACTTTTACGGGAAAGTAATGACGGATATGATAGTTGTTGACGTCACGCGTATGGCACGCCAAAGCGGGAATAATTCAACACTGATAATCATCATTTGCCATCAACCATGAAAAACAAGTCTCAACATTTTTTTTAAATTGCCAGTTTCAAACAGTCTATCAACATTTAAAAGTCATGCCAACTTTTTTTCTTGCGCGACATTTACGAAAATATGCGTCAACATTAAATTATCAGTGTTGAATTTTTGTTGCTTTGGCGTGCCATAGTATGGACAATGTAAGGGCGGATAACAACCGTTGTCAAGCCAAATGAAACATGCAAGAATACATTTTTTTTCCAGCAGTCAGATTAAGCGTCGCCCTCTGTGTTTGTGTGTTACCAAGGTTACTGGGTCTATGCACTAAAACCAGCGAACCGGGAATGGGCGTTTTAGATTACCAGCAATTGTTTAGACTATAGTAAAACCGGCAATCGGCGTACACTTAAAGGAAACACCGGCTCTGTTGGGCTATTTTGGGCTTGAAATAGACCAATACATTACTCTAAAGCGCTTTCCAGAGTAAATTAGATATATATATCCTGAAAAGACGCCGTCAAAGTTTTCCAAACTTTTCCGAACCAGATTTTGGTTCCGAAAGGTCACGTGGTCTTGTGAGTTAGTTGTATTTCAAGCCGTATAAACCAGCGCGAAGTGCGAGTTGCTTTTGTCATTCGCGGTTGGTTTCCCTTCTTGTTGGAAAATAATGTCCTACGAACACGATGTACATGTACATATACCGTATTTTGCAAGTTGTACACAAATCTGCCAACAGATTTCATAGAAGGGTTTCTGGGTGTTGATATGATATGGACGAGAGAATCTCTCATATTTTTGTGTCTTCGCTTCGCGTTCGCGACAAAGACAAAAAAACAGCATAAAAAGTAGGCCTATTGAGGGCGCTAAAGACACCAAAACGTTGCGTTCGATGTACTTCCTCGAGTCAGCGCTGACCTGAGGAATCATGCAAGGTGTAATGAGTCAGGGAAAACAAGGAATCGATGTTAAACACGTGTCGACCCATATCGAACGCCACCTTTATTTACAAACACATGATACATAATACATCGCGCGACGGCTGGTAAAGCGTATAGCCCAACATTTGTCTCTTTTGTTCAATTTAAAAATTTCTAGTTAATTACGTGACATTTTGAATTTTTTTTTTTACAACGAACATCGAAATATTATTGTCAAGGATGCTAGATTGCTACATTATGTAAACAGTAAGCCGGTGTGTCCCTTTAACTTTTAGTGTTCTATTTCGGTGGGGACTTTTTAGTACATAGACCTATATCTCTTGTAATTACTTATGAATTTTGGGAATAAAGTACATTTGCCGTCTTTTCCATTTCTTGATTTTTTACTCAACATTTCCTTTTCGTAAACATATTCTTTCCGTTGCGAAAATGACGCACATAAAACGAGGCAAGTCATTGCACTATTCACAACGCATAACGGTTAGCACAAATAATGAATATTCACTACCTGGCCGTGCCCAAGCGCTCTAAGGGGGTAATACATCTAATCTGATTTGCCAGCATATTTCATATCTTGTAAGAGTTATATCACTTCACGTCATTTACAGTAATATTGGAATCAATATTTATTATTTCTTTTGAGGTTGTTGACAATTTACTGTATTTTTCAATAATTAAATATAACCACTTTTACAAAATGGAACAAAAAGGTTTATTTGGTTTATTTCCGTTGACCAATCACAGAGCGCGTTATATAGCGAGCAGGCGCAGGCGAAACACGAAATAGGCGCAAACATCTTTTCAACGGGTAAAAGGTAAGTTCGAGTGTGCATTTATTTTTGTTTAAAATTACAAATTATCACGTGAATTGGTGTTCACAATAAGACAATGTTGTTAACATATTCTCATTTCATCTGAAAATTTTGGACAGAATACGTCAGGTTTGTATATTTTAGTCAAAAATATGCCACGAATCTTACCACCCTTCCGCTATTTTTATCACACCCGGATTTTCCTATTCTTTGTTCTTCGGCTTGTAAACACACGCAAAAATCAACGAAATTGAGGTGGCTTATAGCCCCAAAATGCCACCAAACATGTCTCTGATTACGTCACTTACTCATTATTTGGAAGATAATGCGTTATTTTAGGGTTTAGTCCATGTATTTTAGTGGGTAAATTGAGGCCATTGCGGAAAAGAGGGGAGGTCAAATACATTCAAAATGGCGTCGCTTTCAGCGGGTAAATTTTTCGAGGTCGAAATTATAATAATCACGTACTGCATTTTTACCCTTGTCGCAACAAATAACGGTACTTTTCTAACGTTTTTGACAGAAATGTGTGTCCCGGTTCTCGGTTATTGTGTTGATAGATATTCCGGGATTCTAATGGATTATTTTGTAGTTTCTTTTCGGTCCCTCAGAACGAGCATTGGGGGTAAGTTGTGGTCCCGATTTTTGTATGGTCACAATGCACGCAGGCTACTCCATGTTGGCGCGTGCACTATTTGTATGGCGTAAAATGGGTGCATGGGCCGTGTTCATTGTACCGGGCTCATCCCGGAAACGGTGAATGGAGCCTGCCACACTGGGTTTTACCATTTTTTTGCGGTTGGGAAAGTGAGCTGTGTGGATTTAAACTGGGTCATGCTTTTATCAAAATAATTTGGGGCACATTCGTGTATGATAATGCCAACAAAAGTGTCAGAATTTGTGTGTGTATTTGTGCGTGCATGTATTGCTTATTTTGCACAGAATTTTAATTTATTCATTTGTCGTGAGAACTTGTTGAACATGTACGAATGTAATACTTACCCACAACGCATGTGGAACTATTCCAAAAAGTTTTGCAGATCTTTGCATATGGTTCTCAGGCCCGGGGGTGGTCAGAAGAGAGGGAAAAGGGTGGGAGGGGCAATGGAGGATTAAAGATTGCAATTTTGTATTGTGAAATTTAAGTAACAAACAAACAAACAAAACGTGTTTATGTAAGTTCCCTAATTTAGTGAATAAACTTTTTAATAAGAAACACAGTTTTTAACTTTTCATTTTCACCTCCCTTCCCTATATTAAAGTGTTTTTTTATATTCAAATTTTATGCTATTTTGAATACAAATTTAAATAATCTTTTGGGGAACCCTGTTCCTACTCTAGTTTCACAAATAATTAAATTGAAAATGATTAAATTAACAATGGGCACCTAACTGAATAGACATGTTCAGGGTTTTTCGCACACAATGGAATTAGCGTACTTATGTATATCCTGGTACAGCGGACCTTTGACATGTATAGTTTGGTTCCGGAGTAGATGGCATTCCGCAATAAGCGATAGGATTAGGAACCGGTCCATAGTATGTCAAAGGTTCGCTGTACCAAAATAAATGAGTATGCTAATTCCATTGTGTGCGAAAAACCCCGAACAGGTCTATTGTTTATTTTGTTTATAACTTTCAAGTCATTTCCCCCATAACCGCACCCACCCACCCCAAAAAAATAATAAATAGTGAAAAATTAAAAACAAAAGAAATGCAGAGGTTAGTTGAAGACATTATGACACATGCATGATTCACCATCGACTTGCATATATATGTTCCACCTAAGTGATTTCTTCCAGGAGCTCAGGGAGGCAAATCAGGCAGAGTGGCGCACCCTGCCTCGGAGGCTCTTACATAGACTGGTGCAGTCAGCCTTGCCACAAGATGTGTTCATACATGTTAATACTGATAAAATGTTACATCTCTCAGCCTCCTCGATCTTTCAGTAACAGTATAAATTCATTGCGTTTCTTTTATGAATCGTATTATATTTGCTTAATTTCAACATTTCAAGTTTACAGGTTTGGAGTACAGTGGCCGAGTGGTGTGGGTCACTGACTTGCAATGCTTGGCTCAAAATTTGGAGTTGCGGGTTCAATACCCAGCCGAGGTACCCGTGCCCTTGAGCAAAGGCACATTGCTCCATCCTTCTGATATGGCCGAGCGGTCTAGTGCGTCGAACTTAAGTTCCTGTGCTAGTACTAGAATGTAGGTTCGATTCCTGGCCGTGACGGGTTGTGGCACCTGTGCCCTTGAGCAAGGCACTCAACCACACTTGCTCCCATTCCTGTAATTGGCGGTCCCTCCGCTGTTGGATGTGGTATATAAATAAATAAATAAATAAAAATAAATAAAGCTGTTGGTCCAGTGTGTTGTGTGACACACTTAAAACATCCCAGAGCACTCTTTCGTGAAGAGTAAGATGGATGGATTCCCCAGCCATCGGCTGCCAATGGTGCCACCCACCTATGTATCTCGATGTTTTGGTGAAAGACACTTAATTAGCTTCATATAACCCATTGTAATCTGCAGCGCACGTAAACATATCCATATGGAATGTGCGCCATATAAATGTAACAATTATTATTATTATTATTAATCAGGTTGTCTATTGTTAGCCTAAACCGACAATGGAGCAGGATGGTCGACAGCCAGTTTGGCCACCCCACTACGTAGTCGTTGACAGCGGAAACGACGCAGCGGAGAACTATCGACCACCTCCTGGACAGGATGATGCCATGCAACACAACGGGGTGTCCAGTTCAGAGGGGGTAGTAGAGGTAGGTAAAACAGCCATGGTGCAATTAATTGCAACCTCAGAGGTAGTAAGTGTGATCATTGGAATTGCTAGATAAAAGTAGTTACGCCCCAACTATGCCAACAGTTCTAACTTATTGTTAAAGGCACAGGGTCGTCAGCAATGGGCGCGCGCCAAATTCGTGCCACGAAATACGCAGCTCCATAGCAAAGGCATGGAGCTGCGTATTTTGGCGCGCATGCATTGCTGACGAGCCTGTGCCTTTAAGATTTTCCCCCACAGTAAGGAGCTGTTGGCTTCAAAGAGCTTGTTCAGATTTTTCCCAGAAAATGGATTTCGCTATAAACCTAACGATCATATAAAATACCTCGCCAAAATACTAAGATCCATTGGAAGAAAACCGGAAATTTGCAATCTCCAATTTGAAAGTGGAGTAAAAAATGTTGGTGTAATCTCTGCACTGTTAGGTTGTTTTTTTTTTACGATATCCTTGGAAATAATAATAATAATAATGAAAATTTATAATGTGCCGGTATCCATCAAAAAAGATGCTCATGGCGCAGAAATATGTTGATTGAGAGTGCGGAATTTCAGAATGAGAAAAATATGACAAATAATATGGTGTATCAAAATCTCAACACCCGTGGGAAAAATGGGGGAAGTCAAAAATGTGATCTGGACACGCTCCTTTAAAGGACATTGCTAAATCTGTATTCAGGTAATGTTTACACTACAAGCGACCTAAATAATTGCGGCCCGGATCAACCCTACCCAAACGGTGAATTAATTACAATCCACCTTTTGTGTTCACACTAAACTCGTACCCAGCTTCAACTCGCCTTTTTGAGAAATCGAGTGCGAAACAGGGGCCGATTTCATAAAGCTGTTTAGCAGAAAAATTTGCTTATATTGCAAAATTTGTTTGCTTTATAAAAATGGGTTAGCAGTCAAATTCTTATGTGCTGTGTATTACAGTCGACTGGTGTTCTGCTATTCTTGCCCAAAACACAATTTGACATACAATTTTGACTATTAACTCATTTTTATAAAGCAAACAAATTATGGATTCTAAAAGAAAATTTTCTGCTAAGCAGCTTTATGAAATTGGCCCCAGACCTTGAATGGTTAAAGTCAAAATTAACCATGAAAAAACAATTATTTGTTGTCTTTTGTCTTTAGAGGCCACGCACATTCCGTCCGTACATGGCCGGTTACGAACCCCAGTCCAGTGGTCAAGAATACAGTGATAACGAACCACAGTCGACCGTTAGAGAAAGCGACATCGTCGTGGTAACTTATGAGGAACAGCCATTGACACCAACTCCGGGTAAATAATTTTGAAATTGAAATTGGATCAAAACATTACTTGGGTTTATATTCTCAATTAGGCCCAAATATTATGTGTAATTTGCCACTTGGTTCACATAGATTGGTTCCCGATCCCATCGCTTATTATCGCTTATTGCAAAAATATAGGGATCGGTAAAGGGCAGCCAAGACGGGCAGAATTCTGGTCACGTGGTTATTATTAGTAATTTTTATTTTGCATTGACATTTGTAACCCGGCCGTGTTTGTCGAACATATGGGTCATTCTATAAATTTGGGGTCCAACGTGTGACATTTTTCTGTCCCCGTTACACCTGACATACTGCTATTTGCCATACAAGTATCATTAAAAATGCCTTCAAACCATATTTTTATGAATTGTATTTTATGTAATCACTCTTTGAAATAGAAGGCATTTAAAGAATATGTCCTGAATTTACAAAATACAACATTTTACAAGATGTCAGATGTAACGGGGACAGAAAAAGTGGACCCCAAATTTATAGAGTGACCCATATCCAATTGTAAATAAAGTACAGTGCCTATAAAAGCAAAGGGCTTCGCCAATTTTTAAATATAAAACACACAATGCACACACGCAAAGATGAAGCGCCCTTTACCTGTCCGGGCTATATTCTCCTATGTGGAATATGTGGACGGGAACCAGTCTATTGGTTCACATAGCATACAATTATGTGAATAATTTTGATATGGAAATTGGGTCAAGAACACCACTTGGGTTTTATTCTCAAATGGGACCAAATATAACGTGTAACTTGCCACTTGATTCACATAGCATAGGTGAATAATTCTGAAATGGAAATTGGTTCAGAACAGTACTTGGGGTTTCAATACAAATTTGGACAAATGTCAATGAGTTTGGTAAATCTGGATGCGCTGAAAAACACCACCGGGCTTGAACCGCGGACCCTGTGCTTAAAGTGCAGACGCCCTACCAATTGAGCTATGAAGCCAACTGGTGGTCTCGAAACATGGTTGTTCCTCATCACTGATTGGGAATGGCCATCATGTAACGAGCCCTACAGAGGGATAAACCCTTTAATGAGATTCCCACCTCACCCCCCACTTTTTTGGGTCGTACCTCAAGTTATCTCTGGGAGGGTTGGTTATCTCATTGAAGAGTCTATCCCTCTGTAGGGCTTGTTTAAGCTCACGCGATAGCCAATCCCAATCAGTGAGGAACAACATGTTTTAAGACCACCAGTTAGCTTCATAGCTCAGTTGGTAGGGCGTCTGCACGTTAAGCAGAAGGTCCGCGGTTCTAATCCCGGTGGAGCCAAGTTGTTTTTTACTGCATCCAGATTCCCAAACTCATGGACATTTGTTCACATCCGTGTTAATAGTTGTCAGATTTTACTTCAAATTTCACTCTACTCCTATTTTTTTCTCAGCTGACAATGAGGCAGTCCCAGTACAAAACCCAGTCACCCCCGATTCCAGCCTGCCACCAGGCTCCCCCGTTCTCCATCAAATGGAACCTCCCGCCCAGTCGGCCAGCCAATCCCTGGCCCCGGTTGCCCAATTATACAATGAGCCTGTACCACCAGAGCCCATGATCGGGGGTCGAGCCAGTGAGAACCATGCAGCAAGCGGAGGGGATGTTCTGGCAATGATTGTGGATGGTGGGGGTGGTGGAGTATTGGTCGAAGAGGGCATGCCTGGGCCGTCGGGCATTTGTACAATTCCGACAGACCAGCAATTTGAAAGCAGACGATCCACGCGACTGTCACAACTTGCTCATCTTCCTAGTACTTCGGGATTAGGTGCCGAATTATTTGGTAAGTGGAATAATTTCGCTAAGTAGTTTTGCGTGATTCGCATGAATAGCATCTAAAGTACTGATGACGCACTTCCTTTCACATAGCACACTTAGCATCCACTTGACCACACTAAATTTTTGTTGCTATGTGGTGCACAAGAATGGCATAATGCAACCAGACTGTTATTTACTAGGTATTGGCGTGCACCACGTAGCAACAACAGCATAGTATGTGTCTTTCTAAACTCCACCTCCATTTGAAAGTGAAGAATTCGGGACGCCAGACATTATCAAAATGTTACACACAAAATGCTAATTGAGATTGTTTTTCTTCTGCAAATACTTTTCTATTTTAGAGGCAGAATACCATGCACAGACACCCAGAATTTTCCTTGTTATGACATGTAAAGATGTTAGTATATATACATCATTGGTAATCTAGAAAATCAGAAATGTTCACAGATATACACCTAACTTACACAATATAAACATGATGAACGTAGAAGACTTCCCCTGAAATGGTTTTGTCTTAAGTGCTATAGTCTTTGAGAAATGAGTAAAACAATTAGTGCCATTTCGCCCCAAATTACTTCGTCCAAACACTACATTGCCCAAATGCCACTTTGCCCCAAAACTACTTCGTGCACAGGCCATGGTTCAGGGCGAAATGGTTCAGGACGAAGTGGTTTTGGGGCGAAATGACTGCAAACCCTTTTTTGACTGTTTTCACAAAGGTTAGACGAAGTACGGAGCTGGTTTTTGCTCAGGTTGGTTTTAATCATGCATATCGTCAATCACACAGGGGGATAAAACTATTTTTTAACAGTTTACCAATCATGTATACTATCTTTAATGATAAAAACGCAAAATTAGGAGGGAAAAGTGTCAATAATTTACGAAGAAAAACTTGCAATTTTTGAGAGTTGCCCAATATAGTTTAGAGCATGGGATCCCAGTAGCTGTCCGTGCATGGTAATCTTTCCTGTAAATTTCCCATGGTATTTTTTTGTATACCTTGTACAAAGATTTGAAGGAAATTACCTCCTAGAATCAACAGATAATCTAATTCTAAAATACACTTCCCAGTTTCGTCGCAAATGTTGCCGACAACAAGGACCTCTAATGTACTCGGTGTCCGATGAACAGTTTAATCCTACAAGAAACATAAAAAAACTGAGAGAACTACATGAAAAGGCTACACAATAAAACAACCACTCCTACCCGGCCTGTACCCAGCACACAAATGCCCATTCAACTTATATGCCAGTCAGTACCACGCATAGGTGAATTGAACAACAAAAGAAAGAACTTTAATTATGAACAGCTTGGAATTCCAATACTTCAGACACAACAAAAGAAACCCTAAGCATGGAATCCCAAGACTGCCCCAAAAAATCATCCTGAGATATCAGGGAATTTCCACTCTGCAAAGCGACGTAACAATACCCTGAGGAAAAACACGCAAATCTGTGGAGTGAGCCGGCTGTTGTCTTGAGCCAACTCACGCCCGAGTCATTTTGATGTAATTTAATCAATTCGGTCATGTTATGCCGAAAAGATACGATTTCTATACTTTCCAGAAATTGTATTGAGTTCCGTTCCTACTAAACTTTCAAACGACGATCTTAATTTACTCCGCAGTTTTTCAAATTAATAACAGGGATGCATGCTGACGAATGTAATGGAACGGATTCCCCAGTATGCTTTAAATAGCAGCCAATCGTCGACGCGGACAACGGCCAGCATTACCGAGTACATGTATCACATGCATGCACGGTGTTTACAATCTGCGCGCGTTACATTTGAATGCCTGCAATCATGCTGCATGTGCACTGCCAAGCGTCCTGATTGGTTCAGCAGAGGCGACAAGATTTCTGTCGCTAGTCCCACCGCGAAATGGGGCCTTTTTCAACAGGGCCACTCTACGCAGGAGTTAGGGAGTGCGTTAAAGGGGCACTGTTGCAAGAGGATGCAAAAAATGGATGGTCATCCAATTAACAAAAGAATACTGCCAGAGCATAGCTGCCTCTGGCCAAGAAACATATTTAAAAAAAAAAAGTTGTTTGTTTTTTACTGCATCAAGATTTCCCAAACTCATGGACACCTGTCATATTCGTATCAAATTAAATCACCTCAGCAGTCCCTGGGTCATTATCCCTAAAAAATCACGCATTCTGAAATGATCTCTTCCAACCATTTAAATTTTTATTAATTTTGTTTTTTTTAAGATGACGATGCCAATATTTTGGACGAGGAGGAATTCTTGAAGCAGGGAGCTCTACAGACTATCTCCGACAACCCTGTTATCTCTAGAGCAAGAGCAAGCCTTCCCAGTCAGTTACAGATCTTCAAGGTCGATGACAACCAAGTCGGTAAGAGCTTCCTCCAAGGAGGGTAGTCTCACAGAACATATCGTCGCTGTCGCCACGAAGTGACATCTAAGTGCACTTCTGTTGCAGTTCGTGAAAAATGCACAGTTAAGGACACATGTTTTCACGAACTGAAACCCGAGTGTGGGTGCGTACTCAGCGCACTGGACTCAAAACACATGAATTTTTGTTTCCACGAACTGACACCCAAGAAAACTAAAACCCAAGAAAACGGCGAATTTACTCGAAAAAAAAAATGCTTGACACGAATGATATCATTCATATCATCAGCTGAATATAGTAAAAATATGACTGAAACACTCCCTAATTTGTTAATTTACGATATGTGTCACTTTTACGATAGGTGAAAACAAAAATGGTGGGTGTCACTTCGTGAAAACACAATTTACGTGCCGACGTCATTTTGTTCCCGAGACGAGCACTGAAGTGCCACTGCGTGTCAGTTTGTGGTAACACCGACGATATGTGACCTGCTCTGCAAAAAAGGCCCTGAAGATGCCCAGGCTAGGTTGAGTTTTCGCAACCATAAGAAAAAATCTGTGGCAGATCCACGCTCATTAAAATACAAAAACACAATGGAAATTTCAGGCGAAACATGGACATTCCTAGCAGTATCTGGGCACCAGGAATTTCCATTGTGTTTTTGTGTTTTAATGAGCGTGGATCTGCCAACATTTTTTTTTATAGGTGTGAAAACTCTACGTAGCCTGCGCGACATAAAGTCGTTTATTGCAGAGCGAGTCACACATGGCTCTAGTACACATCCGACCCATGATCCGTACTCATGATTGAGAGGTGGTAGGTTCGAGTCTCACTTGTGCCAACGTGTTTTTTGTGTCTGTGGGCAAGACACTTAATCTCAATAGCCTCGTCAACGCAAGCAATATTCGGGGAGCTGTTAGGGGGAATGCTACAATCTAAAGTGCTGATAGGTTTGTGTGCCTTGGCCAGGCAGCCACCTACATGTAGTTGAAGTGAAATGGTTCTGGTGATTTCTTGAAGGCAGCAGTAATAATGGTAACAACGCCAGGAGCACCCTGTAGGTGGACAGTGATTCTCAACAGGAGATTTAATACACCAATAATGTTACCACATTCATCACAACAGTGCGGCGATTTCTCACTGGTGCACAAATAGTACATTGACGAAGCCATTCACGATCGTCAACATCACACATGCAGTTCGGTGATGCACAGCGCTGCAGCGTATGGTTTTTCTGCAGAAAAGAAAAAAGACAAAACGACAAAAAAGACAACGAAAAGCAAACAGCCCTTTTCAGGGCTACCAAAAAAAAAAAAATGTGGCATTTGCATGGTGATCAGATCATTGATCCAGGGTAAAAAATCAATGTTTTTTCTCTGTGGAAAAAAAAAATCCCCTTCAGTGCAACTTAATTCACGATATTAATAGAAAAGTTTTGCTTTCTATTGTTATGTGCCGTTATCAAAACATTGTAACTTGGACGCCACACAATGATTACTTTGTGGCATTTTGCCGATGTGCTGACAATGAGTGTCACCACTGATGCGTGCACTTCCCGATGTGAGGCACTTATGTTATGGCGGTAGTTTTTTAGGACGCCACAGCCTACACAATATTGCGCCTTATATGTTGACGTCCGAATCTTGTTTCTGGAATTTTTGGGCGACGCGGCTTATATTCCGAAAATTACGGTACTTCTGCCTTCCTGGTTTGGCATGGCCATGTTTGAATTGAAGGTACCGGTACATGGCTGTTCAGTAAGTATTTACGACTGTGAGATACAGATATCCACAACTCTATTGCAGTATTGTGATATTGAACATGCTACGACATGTTATCTTTTTCTTTTAGGTGTGTTTGCAAAGCGGACGATCCCCAAGCGTACCCAGTTTGGACCCCTGGAGGGCAAAATTGTCCTGCCAGAGTTTCTCCCCAAAGGAGTTATGAAATGGCTGGTGAGTATAAGCATACCTGTAAAACAGTGTTCAGTGTCACGTAGATTGTGAGCAAGTCGTTCATGTCACAGGCTGTATACACTCTGTCAGTGCTGTATACACGGGTCATCCCATGAAGTTGAGGAACAAAGTGTGACATTTCTTCATTTGCACAAAAATTGTCAATAAGGGAGCAATGAATCACCATTTATATAACAATGTTGCATGATGTGGTGGCTTACACTGTTTGGGGGTAATTTGGGAGTCTTCCGTGTTGACAAAGTGCTGCCATTTTGAATTATTTAACAAAGTGGTGGTTGTGGATGTGTCCTCCACCTAAACATCGAGGTACATTGGTGGGTGGTGCCATTGGCAGGGAAATCCTTTTCTGTTTACGAAAGAGTGCTCTTGTACACTTGCAAAACCAAAATACTAAACAGAGCGTGATCCTAAACTGGTAAACGCTGGAGGAAGATTTCAAAATTTCTTAAATTAATCAAAATAATACCTTGATCCGTAAAGAAATGTCCATATTTTACAATCATATTACAAAAATTAACAGAATAAATTTGATTGGGCACACTGTGCCATCACATTTTCAAGAAATAGTTGAAAATGCATGTAAAAAATTGCCTTTTTTTATTGATTAATTAAACTGTCCCTCACGCATAAAAACAACCTCCGCATAAAACTGTAAAGTCAATTTCAACATGTGATAAACTGGGTGTGTATTAACATCAGTAGAAGGTAAACAAACAGGTTCACTTTAGTTTTCATTTGTTGTTGACTAAGGAAAGGCATTTGTCTCTTGATTTCTGTCTCTCATGTGTGAGGGACGGAATTGGATCATGCTCAACACTGTTTAATTAGTTTGTTTCTTTGCACATACAGTGCAATATTTAGTGACTATGAGTGGATTCACGGATATGTGGTACATGTACCTTACAAGTTGCTGTGATTGCGTTGTTCATTCCTCTAAAATTTACACCAGGTGAAGCGCAACGGTAGAAACAGTTTCCTGGAATGCAGTGACGAAAGCGAGAGCAACTGGATGGGCTTCATCCGGCCTGCAAAGCGCTACAGCGAACAAAACCTGATCGCATTTCAGATGGACAATGCAATCTACTTTGCCACCATTAAAACCGTTGAAGCTAAAACAGAGCTTAAGGTGTGGTATGCCAAGACCTATGCTGAGCTGATCGGAGAAAATGTGTTGGAAATAACGGCAGAAGAAGCAGCAGGTATCTAGAAAATATTTAGCTTAAAAGAGTTTGCTCAGATTTTTCCAGAAAATTGACTTTGTTATAACCTAACAATCATATAAAATACCTCCCTAAAATACTGGGAAGAAAACATGAAATTTGCAATCTCCAATTTGGGTGTGGAAGAAAAAAAGGTTGGTGTAATCACTGCACTGCTTTATGGAACAGATAAGTTTCAATACAAAAATCGTTTTCTGGGAGTCTTATACAAAAATCAAGGAGTGATGTGTTCCGCCTCCGTGTTCTTGATTCAATTTTGTTTACAGAAAGTAACCTGGTCACAACATTTTTATTTTGTTTTTGTCACAAATAGAACTACAAGACAAAGAAAACTCCTGGCCCTGTTTTGAGTGCAGCCGCAAATTCCGGACTTCAGACTTACTTCAGAAGCACCTCGCAACCCACGACGATGTGCAATCGCGCTCTCCCCGCGGGCGCCCCAAGGGCAGGCGCGGAAGGCCGCGCAAATACCCCGAGGGCTACCAGCGAAAGCACTTGGTGGCACACGCCAAGCTCCGTCAATCGCGTCGTATGCAGCGGAAAAAACCTGAGCTGTACAACTGTAACATGTGTTCGAAGTCTTTCCCGCGGATGTACAGTCTCCAAAGGCACATGGTTATGCACTCGGGAGAGAAAAATTTCACATGTAACGTCTGTAACAAGACATTTGCTCATATTTACAATCGCACCAGGCACCTGCGACGCCACGAGGAAAAGGGGGAGTATCCGGGTATGCCACTTAATTCTCAGTCAGTACCGTGGGGTTGTGACAGCTGCGATTTGGAGTTCGAGAGCGAGGAATTGTTAAACCTACATGAGTTGACTCATTCGCCGCCTCTGACTGACCCAGAATGGGACGAGGGAGAAGAGGGACCAATGGCTGTTGCAGCACAACTCTTAGTTGACGCCCCTTCGATAGCCGGAACCCGCCAGCTTGGGGAAGGCACTTCAACTCAATCATTTGATCCCCAGGGCCCTTTTGCTGGACCTGTCCTCATACAGGCAGGTCCACCTGGAACTCAGCTTGGCCAGACAAGCATGCCATCGACAAATCCTTCGGCTACAGCTCAACAAAATCTTCAAGTCCCGTCCGCATCTGCACAACAGACGCTCGTAACGGTGACATTCCAGCAGTCTCCAAACCAACAAGTGCAGGGTCTTCAGGAATCATCAGGCCTGCCTCAATACCCAACCCAGAATCAAGCAACACCCCCTACCCAGCCAGCGAACCAAACCCAGGGACCAAATGTCGTTTTCCCAGGCGGTGGTACATCAGGGTCTAACCAAGGAGAAGCAGCTCCTGTCGAGAGCTCCCTGAGTTGTCCTGAATGCAACGAAGTCTTCCCCAACAAGAAATTGCTTGCGCTGCATGCCTCGGCCCATGGAAAGAACCGCCCCAATGTCGACCTGACACCCACGCTTTTCCGCTGTGCAAACTGCAGCAAAGTTTTCAAGGATAAGGCAAAGTATGAGCGACATCTTACAATCCACTCGGCCGATACGGTCAAGCCTTTACAGTGTAATGAATGTGGAAAGCGCTTTATGAGTAACTCGGCCATTGCATGTCATATGAAGGTCCATACGGTGCAGAAATACTACAAATGCCCATTCTGTGATGCAGGATATGACCGAATGGAGTATCTGCGCAGTCACGTCCCTTATCATGCCATTAATGGAGTCTACACGTGTCCGCACTGCGGCAAACAATTCAGGGACTACCCTCAAATTAGGAAGCACATCCGCGGGTTTCATTCCCAAAAGGAGTTCCCCTGCCCACACTGCGAGAGGATTTTCCCACGTCCGGACAAGCTGAAACTACACATGCTTCGTCACTCGGACCACAAGGATTTCCTCTGCGCTAATTGCGGGAAGCAGTTTAAGCGCAAAGACAAGCTTAAAGAGCACATGCATCGCATGCACAACCCCGAACGCGAAGCAGCCAGCCTTGCCGTCTCAAAGGTGCCGAAGAAGGCTCCCTTCAAGCCCAAGTTTTCACCTTCAGATATCAACGCTTTTACCTTCAAGTGTCGCCTCTGCTCTATCGGGTTCAAACGACGTGGGATGCTCGTCAATCACCTCGCAAAGCAGCACCCCGAAACTCCGCCGGAGTCGGTACCTGAGCTCAACCTCCCGATCGTCAAACCAAACCGCAACTACTTCTGCGCCTACTGCGAGAAAGTCTACAAAAGCAGCAGCAAGAGAAAGATACACATCTTAAAGAATCACCCGGGGGCAAGCGTACCTCCAAGTCTCCGGAAGACTAAAGGAGACCCCAACAGTCCCTTAGGAGACCCTCACACTGCGCCAGCTGGTACAATCACAACGCACTACTTCGCTTGTGCACACTGCCCTCGCCAGTACAGCACCAAAGCTAAAATGATGGATCACGTACGCAAGAAACACATGGAACCGATGCCGACCATGAACACCACAATATCGACCACGCCAGCAACAGTGACCGTCCTGCAACAACAAGAGGGTCAGTTGTACCAAGATGGACAACAGCTCACCCAGATAGCCGTGGTAGCACACGTCCAGGATGGCATTCCCGAGACGGTCTACATCCAAGAGGCACAGGATTTCCAACAAGTCAGTGAAGTCCAGACTATCACCCCCGTTGCGCTGACCAATAGCATCGCGGGACAGAACCACCAGCAAATCCTATCCTCCTCACTTCACGGACAAGCAGCGCAGGTTATCGCGACAATCGCTGCCGCAGCGCAAGAAGCTGCCCAACAACAGCAACAATCGAACAACCAGGACCAACAGATCATACGTCAACCAGAGCTAATCCGCTACATCAACACCAGTAACGCCACTTCAGTCCAAGCCGAGCCTGGTCAAGCCGCCGATCTCTTAACCCAAGCTATGTCCGAGTTGTCCCATTCCATTGAGTTTCGCCAACAGCCAGGCAGCGACTACCAACACCTAACCCAACGAATCATCCAACACACTGTTCAACCTGGCACCATCCAAATCCAGCCACAGACCATCCAGGTCTCCCAGATACCCATCTCTCAAATCCCAACTTCCCAAATCGCCACGACGCAAGCCACAACCTCTCAAACCTCTTCGCGTATCTCCGTTTCGCCAGCCAGTATCGCGGTATCCCAAATGCCGATTACCTACGTCACCCAGAGCACAGCATCAAGCGGTGGGATCACCACAGCTCAGCCCGTGATTAATGTCGGCCAACTTCGGCAATCCGACTCGCCATACCAGCCTCAGTTGATAAATCTGCCAAACAACCTTCAGCAAAACAGCTCTTCTACAACAGTCGCGAATCAACAGCAAGGACAGCAACAGGCCCAACAACAACAAGCACAAGCACAACAGCAGCAGCAACAATCGCAACAGCCGCAGCAAGTTTTCATAACACGTTCATGGCCAAACTACTCCCCTCAGTACCAGTGAACCAATTTGTGATTGGCCAAAAGTTACTGTGGCAAAGCGGTCTAGTGGATCATATTCAAAACCTGGGTTAGTTCCAAAGGTAGTGGGTTCGAATCTCGGTCTGGCCCATCCATGGTGCGTGTACCCTTGAGCAAGGTACTTTGCCATGCATTGCTTCTCTCCACCCAGGAGCAAAATGGGTACCTGAGAGGGTAGCCGACTGTTGATGTGTTTGATTAGCCTTTGAGCGCCTAAGGCAGCCGGGGCTGTATACTCCCCAGGGAATTGAGATGGTATATGGAGTGGATTTAGTGGAGCCCTATGATCAGGGTGATGATAATGTATGTAGGTGCCTTGATCGGGATTTCCCCCGATAAGTGCACGGTATAAATCCATATCATTATCATTAATTCAAGAATACGTGGCTTCAAATGTGGGGTTTAAAAGACTTAAGTATACATGATTGGTAAACTGTTACAAATAGTTTTATCCCCCTGTGTGATTGAAGATATATGCATGATTAAAACCAACCTGAGCAAAAACCAGCTCCGTACTTCGTCCAACTTTTGAGAAAACGGTCAAAAAAGGGTTTGCAGTCATTTTGCATAAGACGAAAACTAATTGTTTTACTCAATTCTCAAAGACTATAGCACTTCAGGGGAAATTTTCTACGGTCATCATGTTTATATTGTGTAAGTTAGGCGTAAATCTGTGAACATTTCTGATTTTCGAGATACCAATCATGTATACTGCATTTAAGTTATAAAATTTCAATTATAAAGCGGGTGCCCCATGGCAAATTACTCTTTTTTTTCAAATTGCAATGTTGGTATCTGGGTCATTCTATAAATTTGGGGTCCAATTTTTCTGTCCCCGTTACATCTGACATCTTGTAAAATGTTGTTTGTAAATTCAGGACATATTCTTTAAATGCCTTCTATTTCAAAGAGTGATTACATAAAGTACAATTCATAAAAATATGTTTTGAAGGCGTTTTTAATGATACTTGTATGGTAAATAGCAGTATGTCAGGTGTAACGGGGACAGAAAAATGTCACATGTTGGACCCCAAATTTATAGAATGACCCATCTCTGCTTTATGGAATATTAAGCCCAGTGACCGGGGGTAATAATATAGCTTAGCACATAAGGACTGCATGTAAAATATGCTATATAGGAACAGATTATTTGTTATGCTGTAAATATGTAAACCAGAAGGAAAAGATTAAAGTTGGAATTAAACTGAGCTGTAAATCTGACGCACGTCGCTTTGACTAAAAGCGGTGTGCCAGAGGGAACTTGGAGAGAAATGGTGCACTGTTTTTCTCCACACTACTTTTTCTCAAATCGATGCGCGTCAAACCAGCGTTGTATTCGAGTACTTTTCAAGTACTCGAAGGACATGTCTTATACGTTCTGATTACACAGACAATGTCAAACTCACTGTACATTACGAACAGGACTTCAGGTATACTTGGTTTGAAGGTAATCACCCCAGTTTGGTACTTTACAGTTACTTAGGGTCTTTGAAATGCTGAGAGTACATTCCAAGTACTTTCAGCAATTCAAAGGTCTTAAGTGTTTTTAAAAATGAAAATGACGTGATTATCTTCAAACCAAGTACATTTCCTAATGCACAGCGAGTTTGAAATTGTCTGTGTCTGTGTAATCATAACTGATATGAGGCATGGTGGAAATCAACATGCATGTATATGGGTCATTCCATGAAGTTGAGGAACAAAATGTGACATTTCTTCATTTCCACAAAAATGGTAAATAAGGGAGCAATGAATCACCATTTATATAACAATGTTGCATGATGTGTTGGATATGTGCGCATTACAATTACTATCAATGCTAGAATAGGGCGACAAATCGTGTGTAAAAAAGGTATATTAGGGCGACCTGCTCAATAGGGCGACATTTTGGTGTCGCCCTAATATTTTTGAGTTTAAAATTAATTTTTTTAGGTCAAAAACCATTTTTTTTAGGTCGAGAACCATTTTTATCGGGACTGGAGCTGTTTCTCTTCGGTCTGTGACCATTTTTGGAAGCTTTGGGTAAAAAAATACGGTGTCACTTTGAGTGACTCTTGCCGAAATTTCGGTGGTCTCCGGTGAGAGTCTTGCCGAAATGTCGCCCCATTGCGGCATTCAGAGTTGATCCAAATCTTATTATTATTATTATTATGTGGTGGCTTACACTGTTTGGGAGTCTTCCGTGTTGACAAAGTGCTGCCATTTTGAATTATTTAACAAAGTGGTGGTTGTGGAAACCAATACAGTTCAACTGCTTTCACTCCAACTACAAATTTTTGCATGTTGAATTTGAAATAAACACAGTTCTCAAACTAAACAATCCTTTTTAATTTGAATTTGGAGGATTCTAGATTATATTTCTGTGTGATTCAAGAAAATCTGCTAAAGCACCAAATGTCACACCTACATTTGAACAAAATTCTATTTAGTTGACATCTAAATTTAAATCCATGAGGATTTTGTTACGAGTAATAAATGTTTTAAATTTCTCTCATCCAACAGCTTGAATTTCTGAATAGTATTGATTCATGGGGTTATCAAGGGCAAAAAAACAAGTAAAAATGGTTGTGGATGTAACACGGAAACCGTGTTCCTCAACTTCATGGAATGACACATATATGTATGGGTTTGCGGTAGCACCATGTGAATCTCTTTTGTATACTGTATGTGTGGTTCTGAAAAGAACCGGTGAGTGTGAACTCAACGTTTCGAACAGTGTGCATATGAGACATTTCTTTCGAGTACTCGACTACAACACTGCGTAACATTTGTGCGAAAAGGCCGTGTAAATATACCCATAAGAGCAATTGCAGAAGTTAAAGTGTACATTATTGTAACTGTGTTGCCATTTATAATTGTGAATTTTGGCATATTAATATTTATCTTGTAAAAGGTATTCAGTTTGGTTTGTGATGTGATGTGACATAAGTAATTATTTCTGTTATTTAAAAAAAAAAAAACATTGTAAAACAGAAAGACCCTTTTTATGTTTACTTCTAGTCTTTATCAGGCACTATTGCAGATTGTTGTTTTTGTTAAGTCTTCTTCGGCACTAAGCCCTTTATGCCATCAACTATACAGTTTTAGCTTAAAGTTGCATTGCCCGTGTTTCGGTGAAAGGATTAATTTACACAAGCGAACGAATTTTAGAAAGCTTACGTGTCTCTGTAACGAAAAATATAAAAAACTTAAATTTCCGATACAAGCCTTTTTCTTGAAACGTGCTTCACATGTTGTACATGTGCGCGTACGCTCATATGTGCATAGTATGTGTACAATGTACACATGTACGCGCACATGTACATTTACGTCATAACCCTGTCGATTAAATGACCTGCCAGCCATTTAATCATTTCTTGTTTTTAATCGACTGGCATTAATCCTTGACGGATTTTTACGTTCTTGGTACCAAATGAAAGCTGATAACTTTTTCTATTCTAGAAAAATACCTATTTAACTTTTAACAAAAATATTTATGCCCAAATCGGCCCAAACACGGGCAGTGCAACTTTAACTATACTTTATAATCAACTTGAGATGACGAAGAAGGAGTTGCAGTTTTCGAATCGGTTAAGTAACACGTTTAAGTAGGGACTGCAAACCCACTCCACATACATGCCTAAGAATCGAGCCTGGGACGCCCGAGGTGAAAGGACCACTACGCCAAAACCTGATACAAATTTGGGATAGCAGTTTGAAATATTGGTCAACGTTATGAGACAAAAGGTCGAACTTTTAGTGTGTTGTTTTTATTGGTAATTGGGTCTTTCTATAAATTTGGTGTCCCCTGTTACATCTGATATCTTGTTTTTGTAAATTCAGGACACATTCTTCAAATACTTTCCATCTCAAAGATTGAGTATATAAAGTACAGTTTATAAAAAATGATTTGAAAGCCATTTTAATGATTCTTGCATGAAAAATAACACATGTCAGGTGTAACGGGGGACACTAAATGTCACACTTTTGGACCCCTAATTTTTAGAAAACCCAAATTATATTTTTAAATGTTTATTTCGCAATGAATAGTTTGCAGTAATAGAGAATAGACTACTAAAGTGTGTCGGTTGCCAGGGTCTAAACATTCACTGGTAATCTGAAACGTCCATTGCTAAAGCGCAGGGAAACAGTTCACTGGTTTGAGTGTAGACCCAGTAACCTTGGTAACACACAAAGAAAGGGCAACATTTTTAGCGAATCATTCTTAGCGCAAGAAAGTACGTCAAATTGTTGGCAAACTTCATGGGCTTAGTACCCGAGTCTTTCCACGGTAAAGGGGGCCATTTTGGCAACACGGACCATATTTTCCAGAAAATACCTTTGTCTGGTCTCAAAATAAAAGAAATAAGTTTGAGTTGTTCTGAAGAGATAACTCGGCCCCAAAAGGGTTACAAATAGTGTGACAACATGCCTTTTAAAAAAACTCTTTGTGTACAAATTTCCAATGTACGCTCGGGACAGCCTACAATGTAACACAAGTGTCCGTCCCGGTTACGAGCGTATATTGGAAATTTGTACACGGGGGTTTATAGAAAGGCATGTTGTCACACTATTTGTAACCCTTTTTGGGCCAAGTTATCTCTTCAAAACAACTTAAACTTATTTCTTTTATTTTGAGACCAGACAAATGTATTTTCTCGAAAATATGGTCTGTGTTGCCAAAATGCCCCCTTTACTGTGGAAAGACCCATCTGTATTAAAATTGTGTCTACTTTGTAAAATAGCTTGTAAATATTGGGTGTGCAGTATTGTATTGTCACATGTGTTTTATTCAAACCAAGAAATTTAATTCATGAGAGTTTTTAGAAAGAACGCAAGATCTAGTTGCCGCTTTTGTGGCGGGAAATATTTTGTTTTCTCAATTCAGCAACCAGGGACAAGTTTGATTCGCGACTATAGTAATCAATACTTTGACTATTTGCAACCGAATGCAGTCTAGTCAATGATGGTTAGTCATGTCTAGTCTACCATTTAAGACCAGCCCACGGGGCATGGTCGCGCTGGTACCCATCGCATACGTGTCTGTTTTCAATACTGGAGAGACCTTTCCTACAGGATTATATCTCTGTACAATGTCATTCATCTCATCTCAAAATGAAAGAAATATCTTAAAACGGATCTAAGGAGATAACTTCAGCTAAAGACCGGCAACGAATAGTGCCACAACATACCTGCCTGCAAATTTCCAATATACCGTGTGTAACAAGGACACCGAAAAATGTCACAAAGTATGTGTCCTATGTTACATATACTGAAACGCAAAAGAAACTTACCACTTGTTTAAAACAAGTGCCGACATGTGCAGCTCATTACAATCATCCCATACCCCTTGGCTAATCACTGACAGTCAAAACAGCTGTGCCATGAAGCGACCATTGAAGGTTCAAGTGACATTCAGACACCGTTTAGTCGGACAGTGAGGCCACTATTGTCCACAAATTACTACACGCAGTGTTATTGTTGTTAAAAGGTGGTAAGTTTCTTGTGCGTTTCAGTTTACGTTAAATAGGAAATTTGTACACAGTGTTCATAAAGGTATGTTGATGCACTATTTGTTGCTAAAGTTATCTTCTTAGATTTGTCTTAAGATATTTGTTTTGTTTTGAGAGAAGATACATGTAACTAGCATTGCATTGAGTTATGATCCTGGTGGACAAGTCTCTCCAGTATTGAAAACAGACCTATATTGAGTTGATGCAACATTTTGTGCGGAACCAACTGACTAGCCAAAGGTGTTCTGACTTTATTGCGCATGTGCATTGCCAGGATGGCGTTCGACCAGTGGTTGACTTTAGTCATGAATTAAACTTGCTCCAAGTCGCAGATTTTTTTGTTCTTTTTTTTCTTTTCTTAAAGCAGTTGGTATATGGGTCTGTCCACAGTAATGGGGTACATTTGAAAAATAAGTCAATAATTCCTTTCAGATGTCTTTAGTTTATCTCAGAATTAAAGAAATGTCCTTGTTTTGTTCTCAGGAGATAACTTTTGCCCAAAAAAGTAAGTGCACAAATTTTCCTATTACGCAGGTAAGATGGACAGACAATTTTGTGACATCTTTTTCCGTCTTTGTTACATGCGTAATAGGAAAATTTGTGCACGAGGTTTTCACAAATGTATGTTGTAGGACTATTTTTCTTACTCCTTGCTAAAAAAGTTATTTCCTCAGTTTAGCTTGATAATTTAAAGATAAAATTAAGACATTTGAAGTGAACTGGGACCTAAGATCTTGAATGTTACAGAATTGTACCCCATTACTGTGGACAGACCCATATCAGAACTTTAAAAGTAATTTTCATGAGCATCGATGATGCATTATTATTTTTATCGTTAATTCTTTCTAGTATTGAAACTAACGATTCCACAAAAGTGCCCATGGCACTGTAGCTCGTAAGCCTGGAGAAACCTGTGAAGAGAAGACGATGAAGAAATGCTCAGTTTTAGAGGTGGAAGGAAAAACCCCTACACAATTCTGTATGGGGGAAACCCACAGAATCAAGCAGGGACTGAGAACCCAATCCACATACTGACACGGACGGGATTCGAACCAGGGCCACAAAGGTGGAAGGCGAGGAAAGTACTACTACGTCAACCGGAATCTCCAAATACATCTGCAAGTGTTATTTGAATGGATTGTCACAAGAATACTTTATCACTGACCAATTAAACAACAAAGAGATACAATGTAGCTGGTTAGTTGGAACCATAGGCATGTTCAGACGATTCTTGATAACTTTCATATCATTTTAATATTCAACGATAAATTTGTATTCATAAATACCTTAGACAGTTTACGCATCCCTATTGGCTGAAAGCATATCACGTGGGCAGTTTTAAACGGACGATAAAAGCCCAATCAGTCTTAAACACTTTTAAGCCTGGCTCGCGGCTGCGCACTGGTCAGCGCGTATAGGAACACGCACACGCACACACAAATGCACGCTCTCGTAAGCAAATTGTGCACTGTGACAAATACATGCTTTCATTACATGTGACAAATACATGCTTTCATTACGTGTAACGCGCACGTCAAACAAAAACAACTCGACGCACGGATAGCAGTTCATATGAACGCTGTGTAGGAAAGTGAATGCAAAACATGGCAAAATGACTAACTAATTTTGGTGAGTTTTACCGATTTACACAAAAAGGTATTTATGAATGGGATTAAAAGTAGGTTTGGCCAGTTTTTAACAATCCGTTTAAAACCGGCTAGGGTCCTGGGCGCTGATAATGGCCCTCATCTAGCGGCTCAGGACATTATCAGCGCCCAGGACTCTAGCCGGTTTTAAACGTATGTTTAAGACTGGCCAAACCTACTTTTAATCCCTATAGGTTATTACCCAAGTAGACACTTTCGTGGTAAACTTAGTTTAAAACCACAGGAATTCTTGTGGTTTAATAGTGTGCAAACTAAGAGTGAATGTCAAAGTAATAGTCCCCTTGTGGATTAAAATTTTATGTTAACATCAATGACCATGTTTTTACTAGAGAAATCGCATCATTCAACGAAGATTGACGATGATTCAACGAAGAAAAATTCCCTGATGTGAACGCACGCATCTTCATTCGACAAAAATTAGAATCGCTTCTTTCGACGAAGAGATGACTTCATTGGATGAAGCAAATTTGTAATGCAAACGATTTTGTTCGGTCCACGAAGAAATAAGGCAGGTCTGGCTGCACAAGCGTGTCAAGCGCCTAGCAAGCGTTGTTTTTGACACACCAGTTGAAAACCACATAGCGCGTCAGATACTTGAAGCTCGACACGTGACGCGCATGTACGACCTGCAGCCGATTTCACGTCAAATTGCATAGCTTGCGCAACTTTTGAAAATGGCATAAGCCCCAGAGGCTTGCGAGTAATTATCAAAGGAATGTTGCGCAGCTTTCACAATAAAAAGTTGCGCAAGCGGGCTTACGCAGTGCGTAAGGTTTCATGAAATCGGCTGCAGGTATAGTGGTATCCCACAGCTTCACTTAATCTTCGTTAGCGGTCGCTTAATGATATGTGAACACACGCTTCATTAACTAGCGATGAGTAACTGATCTTTGTCGAACGAAGCAATTTCTCTGATGAAAACTAGCTCTATGACAACTGGGACCAATTTCATAAAACATGTTGGCACCCGATTTTGGATTAAGCAGCCCTCTCTCTATTTCATAAAACTGTTTAAGCACTAGCAAACCAAGATGCACGCTAACCTACCGATTTTTTTGCTAACGCGACTCCATCTATTTTCTTAGCCATTTACCGGCAAAATTCCAGACACATTTTTCAACAGATGCACAACTTTCAGCTGTTATTGAAATATTTTAGTCAGCAACAGGCAAGGGTCTTCAGTGGTAGCAATAATCATCCCAAAATGGAAACATTACCGATGACTGTACATGGAAATGTTGACGTTGGCACAAGTAAAGCACATGACAAATGCGTGCGAACAAAACAGACGACAGCATTGCACGCGCACTCTTTAGAACAACAAGCGCGTTTAGAACAAGCTTTATGAAATAAGCCCTTGGTTAAACGAATATTCGTGCTATGCTTAATCCAAAATGTTTGATTATTAAAGCGTAACATGTTTTATGAAATTGGCCCCGAGTCATCTGTACATTATTAATATCAAGATATTTTCGTGGTGTTTGTTAAAAGCGGTTTTCCAGTGTTTATATCACTTTAAAATTGACAAAATATTAACTTCAATGTATGGAATTGATCCAAAGGTGTTTAAAAATTAGAAAAATACAAAAATGGTCCTTGTGAAAGCACCCCATGGTTTGTCAGAGTTGAATGTCTCCCCCCACCCCCCAAAAAAACTTTCTGATTGGCCAATTATGTCCCCGGTACCCTACTCATACTATGTCTTGCGAGTTTTTGGTTTCCTCTTCTGTCTAATGTCTTGGTCGCCAGCTCCGCCAACTTCTCGTGTGTCCGCACCGCTGGACGAACGGAAGCTTTTTAATGACTGCCCGATTTGTTGGAGAATTGGTAAAATCTGAAGATAAATTAACAGCAGAAAAACGTAGAATACCGTCAAACTTTGATGATAATAATAATAATAATAATCACAAGCATTTGTAAAGCGCCATCTATCTATGTAAACATATTCCGAGGCGGTTGTTGCCATTATTACCGCTGCAATCAGGAAATCACCAGAACCATTTCGCTTCAACTAGGTGGCAACCCGGCCAAGGCGCACAACCCTATCAGCAGTTAGATTGTGGCATTCCCCATAACAGCTTCCCATATATCGCTTGGGTTGACGAGGCAACTGGGATTAAGTGCCTTGCCCAGGGACACAGACACGTTGGTCGAAGTGGGGCTCGAACCCCCAACCTCTGATTGGGAGTCCCGCTTCATACCCACTAGACCACACGCGCTCCCCTAGCATGATAGCATAAGTAGGCCTGTGCATTTGTTAAAAATGTACTATTCGAAAAATTTGTTTTATTTTCGGTCGAATATTCCATATTCTAAGATTTTGACCGAAAAAATTTTCCATGAAAATAACTTATTTTGGCACATCCGAGCTCGCAGCTCACAGGAAGTTACATTAGCCTTTTTATTGCCGAATTTCCTGCCTCAAAAAATAATCTGTGCTGAAACTATAGACTTTCTGTTGTAATTGCATGTTGCAGTCTTTCGCCCGAAGAGGTTTTGCAGAAATTATTGTTGGCCCTTGTACACTGGACTCGTGTGGCTGGATGCAAATACATTGTGGCTGTTTTGGCAAAGGAAAAAGGACTCACTTCTTCCTAGCTGCAAGACTTGTTTGGTATGAATTGGAAAAGCACATATAGGCATACCGAATATTCAACTTGGTAAAATGCTATTTCAATATTCGATGAACGATCAAATATTCGATTTGTTAGGCACAGCCTTAAAGGGCCTGTGACATGCTAAACAACTTTATGCCTAATATTTGCTTCATATGATGGATTACTTGTTCAGCAAGACATGCTATTGTTCGTTTAGATGTAAAATCAATAAAAGGTAGCCTTTTTCAACTTTGAAGATTTCATTGCAATAAACCACAGACAGAGGGCGCTGTTTGGAGTGCATCACGTAAGGAAGACAGAAGGGAAATGTTCAGAAAAAACAAGACTTCAAGTTGGACTTGTGGCAAATTGCTGCAGTTTCGTCATGGAAACATGTAGAACAAACTCAAACAGTCATGGATTACAAACGTTCCAGGACGTTTGAGAAAAAAGGTGGAATATTTTGTGCACAGTTGAATGTGATTTTCCTGTGTTTGCCTCTTGTGACATCATGACCTTGGTCATGAATATGCATATTTTCATTAGCATAAAAACTAAAAACCTTTGTTTTAACCCCCAAAACTAGCTCCAAATAGGATTTTTATGAATGTTACTGAGTAGAGTGGTTTTATAGCATAGATTTCATTTATAAAAATCCTAAATAAGAGGCCCTTTAAGCATGAGCTCTATTAATACGGTCAAATCTAGATAATAAGAGCACTGTTAATACAGCATTTTGCTTATAACAAGGAACATTTTGGTCCCAATTCATTGTTTTTATTCCTAAAAATAAAAGCTTCCTCTTATAGCAAGGAAATTTGCAAATTGTACTGAAAACAATTCAGAACGCACTTGGGATAAAAAAAAACTGTCCTTGTTATAAGCAGAATGTTGTATTAACATGTAGACGTACAAATTGTATCGTAATTTTTGGAATATAAGCCGCAGCTTATATGTTGTAGAATTGATGTAGTTGGGCCCTTCCTTCTTTCAGGTACTTGAACAAAAATTGTTTGCACGTTCAGATTTTTCAAGAAAATTCATTTCATTCTAACCTAACTATCATATAAAATACCTCCCCAAAATACTATCCATGGGAAGAAAACTAGAAATTTGCAATCTCCAATTTGGATGTGGAAGCAAAAAGGTTGGTGTAGTCACTGCACTGCTTTATGGAACCAGATAAATTAGTTTACAAAACATTGGTGTTTTTTTTACGATTTCCTTGAAAATATACTGATTTGAGAACGCAAATTTTAGAATGGTTATGAGAAAAATATGATAAATGATGTATCAAAATCCCAACACCCAAGAGAAAAATCAGGGTTCAAAATTGTGATCTGGACACGCTTCTTTAAGAAATACAGACCTTTGCATGGTTGATACCAATAGCTATAATTGCTGCTACCAGAGGTAGAGCTAAATGGGACCCACTGGAAACGTCCTGATCAATGGCTCGTCGCTATAAACAAACAAACAAAAAACCTCAGTCTATAAACCATTCCGGTAACTAAGTACTCCTTCCCCGTACGTCCGCCATAGTTGGGACGCAGCCAGTGCATGAACTACATGCGTTATATGATAATGCTGAGCCGTTTAATTATGTCGTCACTTCGAACAATTTGCATGTTTATTGTAAGAATGTGTGTGCGAAGAGCGCATTGCACGCGGCACGGATCCGCGCTGTTCGATTTAAAGGCAGTACACATGATTGGTATCTCAAAGAATCAGAAATTTTCACAGATTTACACATAACTTACACAATATAAACATAATGATGGCAGAAAACTTTTCTGTTTTACTTTTAATTGGCAGAATTATTCAAAAAAACGTTTTTTTTAGAAAAAAAAGTTTTTTTTAGGAAAAACAGTTTTTTTTAGGAAAAATAGTTTGGGGCCATGTTCAAATTGTTCATATGCAACATAATAAGGTGCAGGTCACACAGCTGCACTGTGCCCGACACGTACTTTGGGGAACAAAATAAAGATGGATGCACCGTGACAGAGATAAAAAATGCAATGAAAGTTTTTGTGCTATCCAAAAGGACACTTTTAAAAAATTTCAGCCCAACGGTTGTAGCCTATGAATATAATGATCGAAAATATCCAACATATCGGGGTCAAATTATGAAATAAATTAAAATAACTTGAAATCTTACCTCAGGATTAAACTGCAGCGTAATATGCTTGAAATATCCGTCAGTACTGAAACTAGCTTCCGGTAAAATGTACTCGTAGCTGGATTTCAACAATGATGATTCTAGCCGCATGACATATCTCTGTATTGAAATAAACATGGAAAATGACTATCTACGAAATTGAAATAAAAGTCAATTGCAGTATTTTGTACAACATTTAAAGGTAGAATACATGATTGGTATCTCTCGGAATCAGAAATGTTCACAGATTTACACATAACTTACACAATATAAACATGATGACGGTAGAAACTTCCCCTGAAATGGTTTTGTCTGAAGTGCTATAGTCTTTGAGAAATAAGCAAAACAATTATTTTTCGTCTCACGAGACGTAAATCATTTTACCCCAAAACTCTGGACCACTTAGTTCTGAAGCACTTTACCCCCAAAGCCATTTCGCCCCCAAACCACTTCGTCCAAACACTACCTCGCCCAAATGCCACTTTGCCCTAAAACAACTTCGTGCACAGGCCGTTGTTCAGGGCAAAGTGGTTCAGGGCAAAGTGGCTGTAAACCATTTTTTGACCAGGTTTTGAACCATAGACTTCTCAACCGAAAGCCCGACGCTCTATCCACTACACCACCACGTCTTCCATTTGAGTGTGTGTAAAGGAGAACAAATTTGGGACATTTCAAATCTTGTATATGGGTCATTCTATAAATTTGGGGTCCAACGTGTGACATTTTTCTGATCCCGTTACACCCGACATACTGCTATTTGCCATACAAGTATCATTAAAAATGCCTTCAAACCATATTTTTATGAATTGTATTTTATGTAATCACTCTTTGAGGCATTTAAAGAATATGTCCTGAATTTACAAAATACAACATTTTACAAGATGTCAGATGTAACGGGGACAGAAAAAGTGGACCCCAAATTTATAGAATGATCCATATGGGCTTCAAGCAAAAGATAATTGAGAAAGGGAAATTATCTTACCGCTCCGTCGTTAGGAAGCGAGGGAAATTGAAAGAAACTACTACTCCCCAGAGATAGTGTGTGAACAGGGGATACTAGATTGTCTTCGCTATACAACAGAACCTAGAAAAGAAAGGGAAAAAACCCAGATTTTTGTTGTCGTTATGATCACTAGGCATGTCCACACAGAGGCAGTTCCCTCGAGGGAAACTTGGAGGGTTTCAGACCGTGTGGACGCATTCGGGGGATTTTTCCCTCAAGTAAAACTCCAAGTTTTCCCCCGACGATTTTATCTAGGTGGATTCGAGAATCCCCCGACGAACTTTGTGCCGTGTGGACAGACTTTCCCTCGAGGGAATTATATAATATTGGATGGCTTTGAGGGTGATATGATAATATCGCACGAGTCATGAAAATACTGAACGAGCCAAAGGCGAGTTGGGTATTTTCATGACGTGTACGGTATATTCTCATATCACCCGAAAAGACATCCAATATTATTATTGTTATATAAAATGAAGCTTTGTTTTGAAAGATTTCCGCAAGATTTTTGTCTGTTTGGTGTTGAAAACTTCAGTTTACAACTGCATGTGCTTTTGTTATTGCTGTACAGTATTTTTTGTTACTGTACTCTTGCGCGCGTAGCACACACACGCAATCTATTTACTCGCGGCATGACGCACACGTACGCGTGCGATGGCTGCGCCCATCGGATTGGGGCTCTGTGCTGCACAGTATCAGAAACGCACGGTATCCACAAATGCTTCATTTTATATAATAATACATTATACCGTGTACCCGGCCTTTCCCTATAAAAGAAAACGAACATCACTCGAGGGAAACCTGAGGTTGTGATCGTGTGGACACGACTCAGTTTGGGGGAGGGGGGGGGTTAAGGCTGACACTCCAAAACTCGGAATCCCTCAAGGGGTTGTGACTGTCTGCTTATTATTAAATCAAATTGTTTAATATTTTGCTGTAAAACGTATTGCAGGATGTGCACAAAACCTATAGACTCACCTTAAGCGTTGCTAAATATTCACTTGGAGTGATGATGTTACCGCCGATATCAAATTGATTAAGGCGGCGAAATACGATTATATGAATATCATTAATGTCTTTGCCTTGAACCTAAAAATTAAAAAAGAAGAAAAACATTTAAAAAAAAAAAGAAAACAATAAAAATAATACATTGCATTTATAAAGCGCTTTAATGGGCGTTAACTATAGATTTGAATAAGTGAGTCTTTAATCGAGTTTTAAATGCGTCTATCGAAAGTGAGTCCTGGATTTGCGGAGGGAGCCTGTTCCAGAGGGTTGGTGCAGTGACTGCAAATGCCCGCTGACAATAACGAGTGCTGGTGCGTGAACTTGGAGCGAGTTGAATGTGTAACGTGGAATGTGAACGAAGACTAATAGATGATGTTGAAACCTTGGGACTGATGAGATCATTGAGGTATGCCGGTGCGAGTCCATTTTTGATTTTATATGCAAGCAAAAGAATTTTGAACTGAATACGCTGAGGAACAGGAAGCCAGTGCAAAGACTATAGTATTGGTGTAATGTGTTCGCTGTGCTTTGCTCTTACTACCATTTGAGCAGCAGTGTTCTGTAGACGTTGAAGTGAGGTCATTTGTGCGGTAGGTAAAGCAAACAAAATGGTTCATTTTTTTTTTACACTCCTACTTTTCCCATGCGTGTTGAGATTTTGATACCATATCATTTCGTCGAAAGGCTGACATAGCAACGAATGTGCAATGGTTTTAACACTGCACATTCATCACTATGTCAGCTTTGCGACGATTTGTCATATTTTTCTCATTGCCATTCTGAAATTTCGCTCTCAATCCATATATTTTCAAGAATACAGTAACAAAATCCACCAATGTTTTGTGAACTAAAATACTATGAATTGTAGGATAGGGCGACAAATCGTGTGTAAAAAAGCTATATAGGGCGACCTGCTCAATAGGGCGACATTTTGGTGTCGCCCTAATATTTTTGAGTTTAAAAATCTTTTTTTTTAGGTCAAAAAACCATTTTTTTTAGGTCGAGAACCATTTTTTATTGGGACTGGAGCCGTTTCTCTTTGGTCTGGAACCATTTTTGGAAGCTTTGGGTAAAAAAATAAGGTCATTTTGAGTGACTCTTGCCGAAATTTCTGTGGTCTCTGGGGAGAGTCTTCCCGAAATGTCGCCCTATTGCGGCATTCAGGTTTTTTTAAATTATCCTGCTTATTATAGCAGCGCAGTTATTACACCAACTTCTTGCTTCTACATCCAAATTGGAGATTGAAAATTTCCTGTTTTCTTCCCGTGGATAGTATTTTGGGGAGGTATTTTATATGACGGTTAGGTTAGAATGAAATCCATTTTCTGGAAAAAATCTGGACAAGCTCCTCGAGTCAAATTTTGAAAGCCTAACATTCTCATACCTTTATTGTTTGAGTTTTTGGCGCCGCTCTTTCGATGTGACCGTTCGCTTCGCCCGATTTCAGTCTTAGCTCATATGAACATTCCGGCTGGAGTAAAAAAGGAAAGCTTTTTATATTAGACAAACCAAAACGAAAACGTGTGTCTGGTTGCAACACTATTATAAGTGCAGCCATGCTTTTAAGTGCATTAGGGAAGACACACAAATCTAACCACCGGTACCGACAGCAGGGTTGTAGACAAGTCCTCACAAGTCCATCACAAGTCCCTGGGTCTCAATTCAAGTCACAAGCTATTCAAATGAACTCCAACAAAGGCATTCTTTTGTACGTGTTCATCCTTTGCTTCTTGTTACTGGACTTGTGACGAACTTGTGTGGGACTTGTCACAGACTTGTGATTTTATCGGCTCTGGACTTGTGAAAGACTTGTGACGGACTCGACTACAACCCTGACCGACAGTGGTACCGGTGTTTTTTTAGCGGTACCGCCTTCAAGAAAGTAGAAACCACAATCTTCCTCCCTTCGTGCAGGTGGTACCGCTGTCGGTACCTTCCTGGTGCATTTAGAGCTATCCTGGGGTTTGAAGGGCTTGTTATGAATTCTTTAAGATTGTTTTTGTGCAGATGAAATTTTTTGTTTTAAAAAAAAATATTTAAAAGACTAGGACTAATACATGTAATAAAGCATCGGTGAGTGCAGATTTGATGGAAAAACTTGAAATATTTGAGTGAGAAAATTTTAATATTTTGTGTGGAAACACTTCCTAAAAAGATTTCAGTCTGCCTCATGTTTTGCACACAAGGTTTGAAGCCATGATCAACTACATGAACATGTACTCAATTCTTTTCCATACTGCGCCCATTCATGTGGCCTTGGCCCGCCGCGCCCTAGGCCTCAGTCGTCCGGGTTCCTGGTCCATTACCCGCATGCTGCATGCAGACAGAGAGTGGCAGCCCGCCCGACAGGCTTGACGCGACACGGCATAATTTTTTGATCGGCAATGCATAGTTCCGACCTGTCAATCAACTGAACCCGCCGACCAATCACAACACAGCTAGCAGACATCACCCACATAGGTCAAAGTGCACGGTCTCAAAACAACATCACGCGATGTTCTGCCCCATACAATTTGTACAGTGTTGTATGCGATGATCCGGGTGAATTTGTGGTTTCAAGGCCGGTCGTTTCGTTGTTCAAAGGTACGAAAGCACATATGTCATGATATGACATCCCTGTATTACCGCCCCTTTACTCGGTGTGTTCTAAGATAACTGCCGACCCTGAAACATGAATACCTTTGAGTTTTCTCCAATGAATCTGTGCTTTCCGTTAGAAGTCCAATTGCTTTGTGCGTTGTGTGTCGCCATTTTGACGATAGCGTGTGAGCCATAGCAACAATATCCAAGGGGGCGGGGCTAACTAGGCAAACTCGGAACTATGCATTTTTCCTGCGTATTGGGCCGGAATTTCGGGCCGATACGCACGTTTGTACGTGGGGAGAACCCTGATTAGGTCTGAAGATTTCACCCGAATGTTTCAAGTAAATGACCCAAACCACTGTACCCCACATGAATACAAACCTGAAGTCCGCGGATTCTAAACTTCCCATCCTGGTCCGAGACACTCTCTTCCACGACCTGGCCACATTCACCGATTCCTTCAGCTTCTAATGCTATGTTTGGTTCCGGCTCACTGTTCAGTGAGACTACAATACCATAGCAACTAAACATGAGAACAGATGGGGGAAAAAAATAAACAAATGCAACGTAAGGGGCTGTCCAAAGTTGTCAACATTTTTACAGTTCTACAGAGGGTAGTATTTTTCAAGACTTGGGACTCGAAGGCAGTTTGACTTGACTTGGGACTAGAGGGCAGTTTGACTTGACTTGGGACTCGAAGGCAGTTTGACTTGACTTGGGACTCGAAGGCAGTTTGACTTGACTTGGGACTCGAGGGCAGTTTGACTTGACTTGGGACTCGAGGGCAGTTTGACTTGACTTGGGACTCGAAGGCAGTTTGACTTGACTTGGGACTCGAAGGCAGTTTGACTTGACTTGGGACTCGAAGGCAGTTTGACTTGACTTGGGACTCGAAGGCAGTTTGACTTGGCTTAGAACTCGAAGGCAGATTGATTCGGCTTGGGACTCAAAGGAAGTTTGATTTGACTTGGGACTCGAAGGCAGTTTGACTCGACTTGGGACTCGAAGGCAGTTTGACTCGACTTGGGACTCGAAGGCAGTTTGACTTGACTTGGGACTCGAAGGCAGTTTGACTTGACTTGGGACTCGAAGACAGTTTGACTTGACTTGGGACTCGAAGGCAGTTTGACTTGACTTGGGACTCGAAGGCAGTTTGACTTGGGACTCGAAGACAGTTTGACTCGGCTTGGGACTCAAAGGCAGTTTGACTCGACTTGGGACTCAAAGGCAGTTTGACTCGACTTGGGACTCGAAGGCAGGTTGATTTGGCTTGGTACTCGAAGGCAGCTTGACTTGACTTGGGACTCGAAGGCAGCTTGACTTGACTTGGGACTCGAAGGCAGTTTGACTTGACTTTGAACTTAAACAAAACTGGAAAGTTGTGGGTATCGTAAACAAAATAAAATAAATTTTGTTCTCACCTAAAAGCCACCCTTGATCCTATGATCTTAAGTTTGATGACAGACCCTTCTTCAACTTTAATCATCTGCAATGTAATATGGTAAAATTCAATTCTCATATAAAGCCGCCATATCGACTTTAAAAAAACGAAGATGACCACATTATGACAGGTTCGATTTTGTTTAAGGATACATTACAAGTTCACTGTGATGTAAAATGAATATAACAAATTCTTCACATAAACTCACAGATAGAGGGCGCTGTTTGGGGCATGTCACTTTAGGAACACACAGCAGAAAAACAAAGAAAAACATAAGACTTCAAACTGGAATTGTGGAAAATTGCTGCAGTTTTCAGCCTTAGTTTTCAGGGCTTACAACAGGCAACATGTAGAACAAAAATCAAACAGCCATGGGTTACAAAAGTTTCAGCAAGTTGGGGGAAATAGTGGAATCTTTTGTGCACAGTTGAGTGAGATTTTCTTGTGTTTGCCTAATGTGACATCACAACTTTACTCATGAATATGTAAAATCTAATTAGCATAAAAACCTAAAACCTTAAAGGTAGTATACATGATTGGTATTTCGAGGAATCAGAAATGTTAACAGATTTACACAAAACTTACAAAATATAAACACGATGACGGTAGAAAACTTCCCCTGAAATGGTTTTGTCTGAAGTGCTATAGTCTTTGAGAAATGAGCAAAACAACTATTTTTCGTCTTGCGATACGTAAATTCATTTCGCCCCAAAACCACCTCGCACTGGACCACTTCGCCCTGAAGCACTTCACCCAAAGGCCATTTCGCCCCAAAACCACTTCGTCCAAACACTACCTCGCCCAAATGCCACTTTGCCCCAAAACAACTTCGTGCACAGGCCGTGGCTCAGGGCAAAGTGGTTGAGGGCAAAGTGGTTGAGGGCAAAGTGGTTGAGGGCGAAGTGGTCGAGGGCGAAGTGGTTGAGGGGCGAAATGACTGTACCCGGTAAACCATTTTTTGACTGTTTTCTCAAAAGTTAGACGAAGTACGGAGCTGGTTTTTGCTCAGGTTGGTTTTAATCATGCATATCTTCAATCACACAGGGGGATGAAACTATTTACCAATCATGTATACTACCTTTAATTGTAACCCCCAACAACCGCCCCCCAAAAAAATGAGGTTTTTTAGCATAATTTTCATTGATAAAAAATACCATTTCAGGGACCCCTTATTAACTTCATGGAATGATTTATTTTTCAATGTAAGATATTTGTATACCTGTGATCCCGGCTCAAATTTATATTCCTTCATCAGTGCACGTAAGAAGTACTGGTCCGGGCCCAGACCAGTGAAGACCAGACTACCACTGGCCTGTGTAAGGTTATTACTGCGAAACGTTCCGCCGCTGAGGGAAAGAAGTGCGCCCTGGAGGGGTGTGTCATCCTCGCCGACAACCTGAATAAAGATGAAGCTTAATCAGATATTACCCGTCACGACAAAATGTGCACTCTATATTTCGAAATGCGCACTCCATTATTCTATTTTATTCCAAATTTTTAGCGCCATCCAACAATTAAAAACAATTTTGACGATAGCTTTCTTCGTGCCTCGTAAGACATTTTGTTTAAAGATTGAAGGCCCGCTTCAAACGTCGCGCTTGTACCGTGTCAAATTAAATTCAACTTAGCACGACCTTAGCATGGCGTAAGCATGGCAGTGGCTTCAAACGTCGAACTTAATTGCAAACTCCCAGTCGAGCTTGAATACATCCAACATGGCCGATGACTCGTGTGCACGCCATGGACGTTGTACACGTGCGTTTTCCATTCTGTCCATTGTACGTCGCCATATTTATTATTTTGATGCACTTGTTTGTTGGTTATTTCTTTACTCACATACGCGCTGCGAGCATGAGCATTCCTAGTTGTGAACAAAATTGCGGACCAGCTTCGAACTGAAATTAAATTCGACACGGCAGAAGCAAAATGTTCAAAGCAATGTTAGTGCCACACTAAATTGAGTTAGCACGGCAGACCCTGTCGAGCTAAATTTTTCTGCCGTGCCTTGCCGAGCCAAATGGCTTCAAACGTCGTGCTTCTGCCGTGTCGAATTTAAAAAATCAAGTTGAATTTCATTCGACACGGCATAAGCGCGACGTTTGAAGCGGGCCTAAGGTTTGTTTCAACACTACCACTTCTCCAAGCTGTGTTGCGTTGGGGAAATAGTTTTACCTTATGTGTTATATACCATTGGAAAGCTCTAGTTCTGCTGAATCTAAAAATCTAATCTAATTTTTGAAAATTCCGACTTTCAGTTTATTTTGTGTTGAATAATTATTGCATTTTTTTTTCAATTCACATTTCATTTTAATACATTTATTTGTCTTCAACTGACACAGAAATTACAGAATGTAAAAAATGTACGTTCACAACCAAAAATTGGAATTTAAAACAAATATATTATAAATTGTCCAGATTTTTTCAGAAAATAGATTTCATTCTAATCTAACAATCATATAAGATACATCCCACAAATACCGTCCATGGGAAGAGAACAGGAAATTTGCAATCTCCAATTTCGATGTAGAAGCAAAAAGGTTGGTGTAATCACTGCACTGCTTTATGGAACCGGATAAATTAGTTCACAAAACATTGGTTTTTTTCGACAATATTCTTGAAAATATACAGATTGAGAATGCAAAATTTCAAAATTTATGGTAATGAGAAAAATATGACACATGATATGGAATCAAAATCTCAACATCCATGGAAAAAATGGGAGGCTAAAAAAAGTGATCTAGTCACGTTCCTTTAACACTGACTTGACAGCATGGCCAGTTCTTGATCATAACAGTATGACAAATATTTAAGGACGGATTTTGGAAAAAAAAAAAATAATGTTTACCTCTATGCTAATTTCTCCCAGCTTCGACGCTTTGAAATCTCCTACTGTGCCGTCAATTTTGGTTAGTGTGTACCCGGATAATGACGCCTGTACATCATATTCGGCAGTGTCTGGTAACGGACCAATCCTAAAATGCAATATAGAAAAACAGATTTACTGGTTATTCTCATCTGTGATAATGTTCTGACATTTTTGTTGTAAACTTAACAACGCCAGAGAACGTGTAAGTCAATGTATAGTCACAGGGGCGGCATCCTCTTGCAACAGTGCCCCTTTAACGCACTCCTTAACTCCTGCATACAGTGGCCTTGTTGAAACAGGCCCCATTTCGCGGTGGGACTAGCGACAAAAATCTTGTCGCCTCTGCTGGACCAATCAGGACGCTTGGCAGTGCATTGCAGGCATTCAAATGTAACGCGCATATTGTAAACACCGTCCATGCATGTGATACATGTACTCGGTAATGCTGGCCGTTGTCCGCGTCGGCGATTGGCTGCTATTTAAAGGATACTGGGGAATCCGTTCCATTACATTCGTCAGCATGCATCCCTGTTATTAATTTGAAAAACTGCAGAGTAAATTAAGATCGTCGTTTAAAAGTTTGGTAGGAATGGGACAGTCATAAGAAACGGAACCCAATACAATTTCTGGAAAGTATAGAAATCGTTTATTTTCGGCATAACATGACCGAATTGATTAAATTACATCAAAATGACTCGGGCGTGAGTTGGCTCAAGACAACAGCCGGCTCACTCCACAGATTTGCGTGGATTTCCTCAGGGTATTGTTACGTCGCTTTTGCAAAGTGGAAATTCCCCGAGATCTCAGGATGCAGGGGCGGTTGACGAGTTAAAATGTCAGCTTTGCCGCTGTCTTCCACGGTTGGCGTGTAAACACGTCCATTGTCCACCATTCATTTGTATGTACACCATGTTTTGAACTTAAAATTGACAGCTGTGGACGGCCCATCAGTGTAGCAAATCTCGCTCCGTGGCAGCCGCCTCGGAGTGTTGCAAAGTATGATCTTTTGGTGAGAAGATTCATACAATGAATGTAGAAATGACTCTCAAGAGTCAGTATTTGTGGTGCTTGACTTGGGGCCAATTTTATGACCACCGAATTTATTTGTTTTATTTTGTAAAAATGGTTCGCTAGCCAAAATCCTATGCGATGTCTATTTACTAATACGTTGCTACACTTTTTAAAAACACAATTTGACGTACAATATTGTCTGGTAACCGACTTTTATTTAGCAAACAAATTCTGTGCTAAACAAATATTTGTGCTGAACAGCGCCATGAAATTGGCCCCTGGTCTTAACCATTGGCCAATCACATTTTACTTCTTAAAAAAAAACAAATCACATTTTCAAATCAATGACGCTTTTGAACGACAAACGATCTGTCCCCATATTTATGTTCGTATGTGGTACATGTATATGAGGTCAGGGAACAAGGTTAAAGTCGAGTCAATCACAAGTCCTCACAAGCCTTCACAAGTCCCTGGGTCTTCATTTAAGTCACAAGTTATTCAAATGAACTCCAACAAAGGCATTATTTTGTGCGTGTTCATCCTTTGCTTCTTGTTACTGGACTTTTGCGGGGCTTGTCACGGACTTGTGATTTTATCGGCTCTGGACTTTTGATAGACTTGTGATGGACTCGACTAAAGCTCTGGTTGGTATGTGGTATATAAGGGTCCGGGCACCAGTTTGAAATGGTGTTTTTATCAATGAAATCGGTGCTATAGAACTAGTCCATTAATTTACAATCATAAAAACCCTACTTGGAAGTTGTTTGGGGGTTAAAATCAAGGTTTTTGATTTTTATGCTAATGAAAATTTACATATGCATGAGCAAAGTGGTGATGTCACATTAGGAAAACACAGGAAAATCTCATTCAACTGTGCACAAAAGTTTCCACAATTTTCTCCAACTTGCTGAAACTTTTGTAACCCATGACGGTTCAGGTTTGTTTTACATGTTTCCTGTTGCAAACCATGAAAAAACTAAGGCTATAAACTGCAGCATTTTCCCACAATTCCAGTTTTTTCTTTGCTTTTCTGCTGTGTGTTCCTAATGTGACATGCCCCAAACAGCGCCCTCTTTCTGTGAGTTTATGTGAAGAAATTTTAAAAGTTGAAAAATGCCACTTTTTGTTCATGGGGCATCAAAATGAACAGTAGTATTGTCTTTCTACACAAGTAATCCTTCATATGCAGCACAAACTGTGCATAAAGTTATTGAGCATTTCAGCAACTATTACCTATATTTGCCGTACTCTGAAGTTTCCACTTCAATTGTTGGTCTAACTTCTTTGTTCTCGAGTGACCTCGAGGTCACAGAAATCGTGACCCCTCCGAGGGGTGGCATGACCTGACCAGACAGGAACACACCAGCGCGCCCCTCGAACTCCACAAGTCGGCCAAGACAATCGTCCCCTGTATGGGAAACAAAAATGCAAAAACATAGAACACAAGACTAATAGAACACACTGTACGCAAACACAATGGTTGTAAAACGTGAGCGTGATCTAGTGAAAATGGCAACATTCCGGAGACCCCAATGTGACGTCACGACTCTGGCAGCGAATAAATGCCATATCCAAAAAACTGAGATAATGGCGTCAGTACATTCTTGATTGGTGGTCCTATACATTTGTCAAATATACTATTGGCAAACTGTGTTATATCCCACAAAAAACTGTTTTACTTATTGGAATTTGTCATTGACTGTAGTGCTTAGTTGTAATACAAAATGGCAGTTTTCTCAAAATGCAAAAAAATTGATATATAGCATTTTGCGATGAAACTCTTCCAAATGGAGGTGCAGTTTAGAAAGTCACATACTATGCTGTTGTTGCTACGTGGTGCACATCATTGCCTAGCAACCTTCAATCTGGATGCTTTATGCCATTCTACACTACTCACAATAAGTTAGGGATATTGTGGGGTGTACGCAGATATTTTATTGAGGGTATGCATTCCGCTTGAATGATTTTGTATATGATTAGACAATTGTATCTGCATGACAGACACACCTTGTCACGGGAATAGGTGAAAACAGTCATTTGAAGGGGAAAAAAAATCCAAAATTGGCAACATACCAATATCTCTAACTAATTCATCCTGAGATCTCAGGGAATTTACACTCTGCGAAGCGACGATACAATACCCTGAGGAAATCCACGAAAATCTGTGGAGTAAGCTGGCTGTTGAATTTAGCGAGCACACACCCGAATATTTTTTGGATGTAATTAAATGAAATTAGTCATGTTTTAGTGAAAATTTCCAATTTCTATATTTTCTCGAAATTGGTTTATCATGTTCATCATATCGATAATTCCTGCAACATTTTTATCTACTACGCATGTTTTAATAAAATGAATCAGACGGATGGAGACAAGTAACATAATGTCCTGTTTAATAGAAATAGCGACCAATCAGCGAGCGCGTTAAATCGGACTGGACCGTGTTTACAAACTGCACGCACGTGTAGCACTGGTAACAAGGTGATCGTGGAAAAAACCGAACGCCACATATAACAAGCGTCACGATTGGTCCAGAGAGGCGACAACATTTATGTAGCTTGTTCCCCAGCGAAATGGGGCCAGTTTCAACAGGGCCTCGGTACGCAGGAGTTGGGGAGTGCGTTGAAGGGGCACTGTTGCAAGAGAATGTAACTAATTGTGAGTAGTGTACTCCACATTGCAACAAAAATTTTGTCTGGTCAAGTGGATACGTATTCCACGTCAGTATTCCAGACGCTATTCATGCGAAACACGCAAAAGACTAATTTGGGAGGTAATAATTTCTTTAATGTTGTGAAAAATTAAAAAGAATCGTCTGATTTAATTTAACTAAACTTACCGCTTTGAATTTTTATTTGTGCTTTCGCTGGATAGAACAGAATGACTTTAGAAGATGGCGTGATCTCAAGTATCTCCTTGTTCCTTCAAGACAGAGAGAAAAAACAAGGGATGAAAATAGAATCATATAGTCCTTATCAGGATTCGAACCCGAGACCTCTGACAGGGATGTCAGTGGCTCTTACCTTCAGGGCCGGAAAAAAATCCACTATCATAACTGCATGTGTGTGTGCACATGGACTCGCCAGCCCAGTATACTGTACAGTATGTACATTGACAGTATGAGTGCAATGCAATGGATGTCAGTATATATGTGATATAACCACTGCTGTATGGATACAGCGCCCTCTATGTACTTCTGATCTTCAGTCTGGTTTCGCGATACTTTAGCCGTGAATGATCATGGCCGGGATACAGGCATACTGCATGTGTGCAAATCATTAGGAAAACGTGCTACATGCGTGTACATGTATAGGGTACATAAGGCAAAGTGGTATACTCCCTCAGGTTTCCCCCTAAGACTCCTGACATATCACGGAAGATGCTCTACCAGCTGTGCTATGAGGTACAGTGGTATACTCCCTCAGGTTTTACCCAAGACCTCTGACATACCAGCCAGACGCTCTATCAGCTGAGCTATGAGGCACATTTGTGTACTCCCTCAGGTTTTCCCCAAGACCTCCGACAAACCAGGCAGGTGCTCTAACAGCTGAGCCACGAGGCACAGTGGTATACTCTAAGTCTCTCAGGTTTTCCCCAAGACCTCTGACACACCAGGCACACGCTCTACCAGCTGAGCTATGAAGCACAGTGGTATACTCCCTCAGGTTATCCCCAAGACCTCTGACACACCAGGCAGATGCTCTACCAGCTGAGCTATGAGGCACAGTGGTATACTCCCTCAGGTTTTCCCCAAGACCTCTGACACACCGGGCAGATGGTCTACCAGTCGAGCTATGACGCACAGTGGTATACTCCCTCAGGTTTTCCCCAAGACCTCCGACTCACCGGGCAGATGCTCCACCAGCTGGGCTATGAGGCACAGTGGTATACTCCCTCAGGTTTCCCCAAAACCTCTGACACACCAGGCAGATGGTCTACCAGCTGAGCTATGAGGTACAGTGGTAAACTCCGTCATGTTTTCCCCAAGACCTCTGACTCACTGTGCAGATGCTATACCAGATGAGCTATGCAGCACAGTGGTAAACTCCCACAGGTTTCCCCCAAGACCTCTGGCACACCGGGCAGACGCTCTACCAGCTGAGCTATGCAGCACAGTGGCATACTCCCTCAGGTTTTCCCCAAAACCTCAGACACACCGGGCAGATGCTCTACTAGCTGTGCTATGAGACATAGTGGTATACTCCCTCAGGTTTTACCCAAGACCTCTGACACACCAGGCAGATGCTCTACCAGCTGAGCTATGAGGCACAGTGGCATACTCCCACAGGTTTCCCCCAAGACCTCTGACACACCAGGCAGATGCTCTACCAGCTGAGCTATGAGGCACAGTGGCATACTCCCACAGGTTTCCCCAAGACCTCTGGCACACTGGGCAGATGCTCTACCAGCTGAGCTATGAGGCACAGTGGTATACTCCCTCAGGTTTTCCCCAAGACCTCTGACTCACCGGGCAGATGCTCTACCAGCTGTGCTATGAGGCACAGTGGTATACTCCCTCAGGTTTCCCCAAAACCTCGGACACACCAGGCAGATGGTCTACCAGCTGAGCTCTGAGGTACAGTGGTATACTCCCACAGGTTTCCCCAAGACCTCTGGCACACTGGGCAGCTACGAGGCACTGTGGTATAATCTCTCAGGGAGCCTGCCAGACATTCTAGGCTTTCCCTGGAAAATCTGGGTCAAGCTTTCACAGGGTTCCAAAGGTTCACTCCTGTTTTTTGGGGGCTACCGGTATGTCTGAAAGGGAAACTTGTGGAATTTAAACAAATTTGGCCGAAAAACTTTAAAAAATAATGTTTTTTTAATAAAAAAAATAAAAACAAAAACGAACTGTTCAAAAATTGCAGCGCAAGATTTTAAACCAAAATTAATCATTTCATACATTTTCACAAAAGAAATCTAGATTAAACTAGAAATGTGTTCGTTGAAAACGAACACATGGCTGTTCCCCTCCTTTTTATAAACATATATGGTGTTCGGGATGACCTTTGTTAGTGATCGTATATGAAGAAATCACGATCGTAGGTCAAACGGTTGAGTTTTTATCTATTTTTAAATATTGAATATTATTACATGCCCCTTTAATCTGACATGTAGGGAAAGTCAAAGGTGTTGCTATATGTTTGGATACCCCACCCTAGTCGAAGTGTAACACAGTTGACCCCATCGTGGTATATTGTACCCCTTTCAAATGGCAAGGCAAAATCTGTTTGACCAATAGGAAACGAGGTCAAAGGTCAAGCCATGTGCGCATCTTAAAGACATTTGTTAATGATCATATATGCAGAAGGAATCAAATTCGTAGGTCAAACGGTAGATTTTATATTGATTTTTGAATATTTAATTACGTAATCATCTTGTCGCTAGAGGGCGCTATTTCGTACGATGACGTCATTACTTATATTTTTGGAAAGCTTAAGGGCCTCTGATAATAACACCATTGACCCCATCTCAATACCTCCTACCACTTTCAAACTAAGGGCCACTTCCGGTTTCGACCGGAAGTGAGCAAGGTCAAAGGTCACGGCCATATTTTTTGGATACACCACCCTAGGTCCAAGTGTAATACAGTTGACCACATGCAGATATCTTGTACCACTTTCAAATGGCAAGGCAAAATCTGTTAGACCAATAGGAAACGAGGTCAAAGGTCAAGGGGTGTGCGCATCTCAAAGACCCTTGTTAATCATCGTATATGGCGAAGGAATCAAGATCGTAGGTCAAACGGTTGATTTTGTATTGATTTTTTAATGTCTAATTTATTAAACATCATGCCCCTTTAATCTGACACGTGATGACGTCATCATAACGTAATCAGTTAAAGACCTTTGTTAGTTATTGTATATGGCGCAGGAATCAAGATAGTAGCTAAAATGGTTGAATTCTTACGGATTTTTTATATCCCATTTATTTTATTTGATGCCCCTTTAATCTGACACGTGATGACGTCATTATGACGTCATTAGTGAAAGACCTTTGTTAGTGATCATATTTGGCGCAGGAATCAAGATCGTAGCTCAAACGGTTGATTTTTTATTGATTTTTTATATTTCATTTATCTGTTTTCATGCCCCTTTAATCTGACATGTGATGACGTCGTCCTGACGTCATCATTTAAAGACATTTATTAGTGGTCGTATATGGCGCAGGAATGAAGATCATAGCTCAAACGGTTGATTTGTTATTGATTTTTGAACATTTAATTTTATCAAATACCCCTTTAATCTAACACATTGAGCAAGGTCAAAGGTCGCCACCATATTTTTTGGATACCCCACCCTAGTCGAAGTATAACACAATTGACCCCGTCCAAATATCTTGTACCACTTTCAAATGACAAGGCAAAATCTGTTTGACCAATAGGAAACAAGGTCAAAGGTCAAGGCGTGTGCGCATCTCAAAGACATTTGTTAGTCATCATATATGGCGAAGGAATCAAGATCGTAGATCAAACGGTTGATTTTTTATTGATTTTTGAATATTTAATTTATTAAACTTCATGCCCCTTTAATCTGACACGTGATGACGTCATCATGACGTCATTAGTACTGTGCACAACTTCACATAGTCACCAATGTCCATGTGAAGTTTAAAGTCAATCATGAATGTGCAAGTGCCCGAAAAAGCGTCTGAAAAAAGTGGAAGAAGGAAAAGAAAAGAAAACTAGAAATGTGTTCGTTGAAAACGAACACATGGCTGTTCCCCTCCTTTTTATAAACATATGTGGTGTTCGGGATGACCTTTGTTAGTGATTGTATATGAATAAATCACGATCGTATGTCAAACGGTTGAGTTTTTATCGATTTTTAAATATTGAATATTATTACATGCCACTTTAATCTGACATGTAGGGAAGGTCAAAGGTGTTGCTATATGTTTGGATACCCCACCCTAGTCGAAGTGTAACACAGTTGACCCCATCGTGATATATTGTACCCCTTTCAAATGGCAAGGCAAAATCTGTTTGACCAATAGGAAACGAGGTCAAAGGTCAAGCCATGTGCGCATCTTAAAGACATTTGTTAGTGATCGTATATGCAGAAGGAATCAAATTTGTAGGTCAAACGGTAGATTTTTTATTGATTTTTGAATATTTAATTACGTAATCATCTTGTCGCTAGAGGGCGCTATTTCCTACGATGACGTCATCACTTATATTTTTGGAAAGCTTAAGGGCCTCTGGTAATAACACCATTGACCCTATCTCAATACCTCCTTTCACTTTCAAACTAAGGGCCACTTCCTGTTTCGACCGGAAGTGAGCAAGGTCAAAGGTCACAAAAATATTTTTTAGATACCCCACCCTAGTCGAAGTGTAACACAAGTGACTTTGTCCAAATATCTTGCACCACTTTCAAATGGCAAGGCAAAATCTGTTAGACCAATAGGAAACGAGGTCAAAGGTCAAGGGGTGTGCGCATCTCAAAGACCTTTGTTAGTCATCGTATATGCCGAAGGAATCAAGATCGTAGGTCAAACGGTTGATTTGTTATTGATTTTTGAATATTTAATTTATTAAACTTCATGCCCCTTTAATCTGACACGTGATGACGTCATCATGACGTCATTAGTACTGTGCACAACTTTACATAGTGACCAATGTCCATGTGAAGTTTGAAGTCAATCATGAATGTGCAAGTGCCCGAAATAGCGTCTGAAAAAAGTGGAAGAAGGAAAAGAATAATAAACTAGAAATGTGTTCGTTGAAAACGAACACATGGCTGTTCCCCTCCTTTTTATAAACATATGTGGTGTTCGGGATGACCTTTGTTAGTGATTGTATATGAAGAAATCACGATCGTATGTCAAACGGTTGAGTTTTTATCGATTTTTAAATATTGAATATTATTACATGCCACTTTAATCTGACATGTAGGGAAGGTCAAAGGTGTTGCTATATGTTTGGATACCCCACCCTAGTCGAAGTGTAACACAGTTGACCCCATCGTGATATATTGTACCCCTTTCAAATGGCAAGGCAAAATCTGTTTGACCAATAGGAAACGAGGTCAAAGGTCAAGCCATGTGCGCATCTTAAAGACATTTGTTAGTGATCGTATATGCAGAAGGAATCAAATTTGTAGGTCAAACGGTAGATTTTTTATTGATTTTTGAATATTTAATTACGTAATCATCTTGTCGCTAGAGGGCGCTATTTCCTACGATGACGTCATCACTTATATTTTTGGAAAGCTTAAGGGCCTCTGGTAATAACACCATTGACCCTATCTCAATACCTCCTTTCACTTTCAAACTAAGGGCCACTTCCGGTTTCGACCGGAAGTGAGCAAGGTCAAAGGTCACGGCCATATTTTTTGGATACACCACCCTAGGTCCAAGTGTAATACAGTTGACCACATCCAGATATCTTGTACCACTTTCAAATGGCAAGGCAAAATCTGTTAGACCAATAGGAAACGAGGTCAAAGGTCAAGCCCTGTGCGCATCTTAAAGACATTTGTTAGTGATCGTATATGCCACAGGAATCAAGATCGTAGGTCAAACAGTTGATTTGTTATTGATTTTTGAATATTTAATTACGTAATCATCTTGTCGGTAGAGGGCGCTATTTCGTACGATGACGTCATCACTTATATTTTTGGAAAGCTTAAGGGCCTCTGGTAATAACACCATTGACCCCATCTCAATACCTCCTTTCACTTTCAAACTAAGGGCCACTTCCGGTTTCGACCGGAAGTGAGCAAGGTCAAAGGTCACAAAAATATTTTTTAGATACCCCACCCTAGTCGAAGTGTAACACAAGTGACTTTGTCCAAATATCTTGCACCACTTTCAAATGGCAAGGCAAAATCTGTTTGACCAATAGGAAACGAGGTCAAAGGTCAAGGCGTGTGCGCATCTCAAAGACCCTTGATAGTCATCGTATATGGCGAAGGAATCAAGATCGTAGATCAAACGGTTGATTTTTTATTGATTTTTGAATATTTAATTTATTAAACTTCATGCCCCTTTAATCTGACACGTGATGACGTCATCATGACGTCATTAGTACTGTGCACAACTTCACATAGTCACCAATGTCCATGTGAAGTTTAAAGTCAATCATGAATGTGCAAGTGCCCGAAAAAGCGTCTGAAAAAAGTGGAAGAAGGAAAAGAAAAAAAACTAGAAATGTGTTCGTTGAAAACGAACACATGGCTGTTCCCCTCCTTTTTATAAACATATGTGGTGTTCGGGATGACCTTTGTTAGTGATTGTATATGAAGAAATCACGATCGTATGTCAAACGGTTGAGTTTTTATCGATTTTTAAATATTGAATATTATTACATGCCACTTTAATCTGACATGTAGGGAAGGTCAAAGGTGTTGCTATATGTTTGGATACCCCACCCTAGTCGAAGTGTAACACAGTTGACCCCATCGTGATATATTGTACCCCTTTCAAATGGCAAGGCAAAATCTGTTTGACCAATAGGAAACGAGGTCAAAGGTCAAGCCCTGTGCGCATCTTAAAGACATTTGTTAGTGATCGTATATGCCACAGGAATCAAGATCGTAGGTCAAACAGTTGATTTTTTATTGATTTTTGAATATTTAATTACGTAATCATCTTGTCGGTAGAGGGCGCTATTTCGTACGATGACGTCATCACTTATATTTTTGGAAAGCTTAAGGGCCTCTGGTAATAACACCATTGACCCCATCTCAATACCTCCTTTCACTTTCAAACTAAGGGCCACTTCCGGTTTCGACCGGAAGTGAGCAAGGTCAAAGGTCACCAACATATTTTTTAGATACCCCACCCTAGTCGAAGTGTAACACAAGTGACTTTGTCCAAATATCTTGCACCACTTTCAAATGGCAAGGCAAAATCTGTTAGACCAATAGGAAACGAGGTCAAAGGTCAAGGGGTGTGCGCATCTCAAAGACCTTTGTTAGTCATCGTATATGCCGAAGGAATCAAGATCGTAGGTCAAACGGTTGATTTTTTATTGATTTTTGAATATTTAATTTATTAAACTTCATGCCCCTTTAATCTGACACGTGATGACGTCATCATGACGTAATTAGTACTGTGCACTACTTCACATAGTGACCAATGTCCATGTGAAGTTTGAAGTCAATCATCAATGTGCAAGTGCCCGAAATAGCGTCTGAAAAAAATGGAAGAAGGAAAAGAATTAAAAACTAGAAATGTGTTCGTTGAAAACGAACACATGGCTGTTCCCCTCCTTTTTATAAACATATGTGGTGTTCGGGATGACCTTTGTTAGTGATTGTATATGAATAAATCACGATCGTATGTCAAACGGTTGAGTTTTTATCGATTTTTAAATATTGAATATTATTACATGCCACTTTAATCTGACATGTGGGGAAGGTCAAAGGTGTTGCTATATGTTTGGATACCCCACCCTAGTCGAAGTGTAACACAGTTGACCCCATCGTGATATATTGTACCCCTTTCAAATGGCAAGGCAAAATCTGTTTGACCAATAGGAAACGAGGTCAAAGGTCAAGCCATGTGCGCATCTTAAAGACATTTGTTAGTGATCGTATATGCAGAAGGAATCAAATTTGTAGGTCAAACGGTAGATTTTTTATTGATTTTTGAATATTTAATTACGTAATCATCTTGTCGCTAGAGGGCGCTATTTCCTACGATGACGTCATCACTTATATTTTTGGAAAGCTTAAGGGCCTCTGGTAATAACACCATTGACCCTATCTCAATACCTCCTTTCACTTTCAAACTAAGGGCCACTTCCGGTTTCGACCGGAAGTGAGCAAGGTCAAAGGTCACGGCCATATTTTTTGGATACACCACCCTAGGTCCAAGTGTAATACAGTTGACCACATCCAGATATCTTGTACCACTTTCAAATGGCAAGGCAAAATCTGTTAGACCAATAGGAAACGAGGTCAAAGGTCAAGCCCTGTGCGCATCTTAAAGACATTTGTTAGTGATCGTATATGCCACAGGAATCAAGATCGTAGGTCAAACAGTTGATTTTTTATTGATTTTTGAATATTTAATTACGTAATCATCTTGTCGGTAGAGGGCGCTATTTCGTACGATGACGTCATCACTTATATTTTTGGAAAGCTTAAGGGCCTCTGGTAATAACACCATTGACCCCATCTCAATACCTCCTTTCACTTTCAAACTAAGGGCCACTTCCTGTTTCGACCGGAAGTGAGCAAGGTCAAAGGTCACAAAAATATTTTTTAGATACCCCACCCTAGTCGAAGTGTAACACAAGTGACTTTGTCCAAATATCTTGCACCACTTTCAAATGGCAAGGCAAAATCTGTTAGACCAATAGGAAACGAGGTCAAAGGTCAAGGGGTGTGCGCATCTCAAAGACCTTTGTTAGTCATCGTATATGCCGAAGGAATCAAGATCGTAGGTCAAACGGTTGATTTTTTATTGATTTTTGAATATTTAATTTATTAAACTTCATGCCCCTTTAATCTGACACGTGATGACGTCATCATGACGTCATTAGTACTGTGCACAACTTCACATAGTGACCAATGTCCATGTGCAGTTTGAAGTCAATCATCAATGTGCAAGTGCCCGAAATAGCGTCTGAAAAAAATGGAAGAAGGAAAAGAAAAAAAAAAAAAAGAAAAAAAAAAAAAATCTTAACGAAAACAAAGGCTGTTCCCAACCGTGTTGGAACAGCCAACTAGAAATGTGTTCGTTGAAAACGAACACATGGCTGTTCCCCTCCTTTTTATAAACATATGTGGTGTTCGGGATGACCTTTGTTAGTGATTGTATATGAATAAATCACGATCGTATGTCAAACGGTTGAGTTTTTATCGATATTTAAATATTGAATATTATTACATGCCACTTTAATCTGACATGTGGGGAAGGTCAAAGGTGTTGCTATATGTTTGGATACCCCACCCTAGTCGAAGTGTAACACAGTTGACCCCATCGTGATATATTGTACCCCTTTCAAATGGCAAGGCAAAATCTGTTTGACCAATAGGAAACGAGGTCAAAGGTCAAGCCATGTGCGCATCTTAAAGACATTTGTTAGTGATCGTATATGCAGAAGGAATCAAATTTGTAGGTCAAACGGTAGATTTTTTATTGATTTTTGAATATTTAATTACGTAATCATCTTGTCGCTAGAGGGCGCTATTTCCTACGATGACGTCATCACTTATATTTTTGGAAAGCTTAAGGGCCTCTGGTAATAACACCATTGACCCTATCTCAATACCTCCTTTCACTTTCAAACTAAGGGCCACTTCCGGTTTCGACCGGAAGTGAGCAAGGTCAAAGGTCACGGCCATATTTTTTGGATACACCACCCTAGGTCCAAGTGTAATACAGTTGACCACATCCAGATATCTTGTACCACTTTCAAATGGCAAGGCAAAATCTGTTAGACCAATAGGAAACGAGGTCAAAGGTCAAGCCCTGTGCGCATCTTAAAGACATTTGTTAGTGATCGTATATGCCACAGGAATCAAGATCGTAGGTCAAACAGTTGATTTGTTATTGATTTTTGAATATTTAATTACGTAATCATCTTGTCGGTAGAGGGCGCTATTTCGTACGATGACGTCATCACTTATATTTTTGGAAAGCTTAAGGGCCTCTGGTAATAACACCATTGACCCCATCTCAATACCTCCTTTCACTTTCAAACTAAGGGCCACTTCCGGTTTCGACCGGAAGTGAGCAAGGTCAAAGGTCACAAAAATATTTTTTAGATACCCCACCCTAGTCGAAGTGTAACACAAGTGACTTTGTCCAAATATCTTGCACCACTTTCAAATGGCAAGGCAAAATCTGTTAGACCAATAGGAAACGAGGTCAAAGGTCAAGGGGTGTGCGCATCTCAAAGACCTTTGTTAGTCATCGTATATGCCGAAGGAATCAAGATCGTAGGTCAAACGGTTGATTTTTTATTGATTTTCCAATATTTAATTTATTAAACTTCATACCCCTTTAATCTGACACGTGATGACGTCATCATGACGTCATTAGTACTGTGCACAACTTCACATAGTGACCAATGTCCATGTGCAGTTTGAAGTCAATCATCAATGTGCAAGTGTCCGAAATAGCGTCTGAAAAAAGTGGAAGAAGGAAAAGAATAAAAAAAAAAAAAAAAAAAAAAAAAAAAAAAATCTTAACGAAAACAAAGGCTGTTCCGACCGTATCGGAACAGCCAAAAAAATAAAAAAAACTAGAAATGTGTTCGTTGAAAACGAACACATGGCTGTTCCCCTCCTTTTTATAAACATATGTGGTGTTCGGGATGACCTTTGTTAGTGATTGTATATGAAAAAATCACGATCGTATGTCAAACGGTTGAGTTTTTATCGATTTTTAAATATTGAATATTATTACATGCCACTTTAATCTGACATGTAGGGAAGGTCAAAGGTGTTGCTATATGTTTGGATACCCCACCCTAGTCGAAGTGTAACACAGTTGACCCCATCGTGATATATTGTACCCCTTTCAAATGGCAAGGCAAAATCTGTTTGACCAATAGGAAACGAGGTCAAAGGTCAAGCCATGTGCGCATCTTAAAGACATTTGTTAGTGATCGTATATGCAGAAGGAATCAAATTTGTAGGTCAAACGGTAGATTTTTTATTGATTTTTGAATATTTAATTACGTAATCATCTTGTCGCTAGAGGGCGCTATTTCCTACGATGACGTCATCACTTATATTTTTGGAAAGCTTAAGGGCCTCTGGTAATAACACCATTGACCCTATCTCAATACCTCCTTTCACTTTCAAACTAAGGGCCACTTCCTGTTTCGACCGGAAGTGAGCAAGGTCAAAGGTCACAAAAATATTTTTTAGATACCCCACCCTAGTCGAAGTGTAACACAAGTGACTTTGTCCAAATATCTTGCACCACTTTCAAATGGCAAGGCAAAATCTGTTAGACCAATAGGAAACGAGGTCAAAGGTCAAGGGGTGTGCGCATCTCAAAGACCTTTGTTAGTCATCGTATATGCCGAAGGAATCAAGATCGTAGGTCAAACGGTTGATTTTTTATTGATTTTTGAATATTTAATTTATTAAACTTCATGCCCCTTTAATCTGACACGTGATGACGTCATCATGACGTCATTAGTACTGTGCACAACTTCACATAGTGACCAATGTCCATGTGCAGTTTGAAGTCAATCATCAATGTGCAAGTGTCCGAAATAGCCTCTGAAAAAAGTGGAAGAAGGAAAAGAATTAAAAAAAAAATAAAAAAAAAATAAAAAAATCTTAACGAAAACAAAGGCTGTTCCCAACCGTGTTGGAACAGCCAAAAATAAAAATAAAAAAAATCTTAACGAAAACAAAGGCTGTTCCAACTCGAGTCGGAACAGCCAAAAAAAAAATAAAAAAAATAAAAAATCTTAACGAAAACAAAGGCTGTTCCCAACCGTGTGGGAACAGCCAATTAGAAATATGCACTGCAACAGAAATCCACCAATTTACTCTGTACTTTGTCAATAGCTATATTTTGTAATTTTTTATCTGTTTACAAATTTTTAAACCAACCTTGCCCAATAAGAAAATTCATACGTCGCTGGGCTGGTGTCCTCCGCCTCCTCAGTCTCATTTCCAGCCGCTGTCTGGTTACCTTCCTTAACAGGTGTGGTTTTCTTAGTCTCCTTCTCCAGGTCCTTTTGTGATTTCAGCGGCCCGAGGGTGACCAACGGTTCTGTTTCAATTGATGACCTGTATGTAAAAATGTTCATGACACCGAGGTTTAAAGATAGTATACATGATTGGTAAACTGTTACAAATAGTTTTATCCCCCTGTGTGATTGAAGATATGCATGATTAAAACACACCTGAGCAAAAACCAGCTCCGTACTTTGTCTAACTTTTGAGAAAACAGTCAAAAAATGGTTTCCAGTCACTTCGCCCCCAAACCACTTGGCGAAGTGGTATTTGGGCAAGGTAGTGTTTGGACGAAGCAGTTTGAGGTGAAATGGCCTTTGGGTGAAGTGCTTCAGGACGAAGTGGTCTAGGGCAAGGTGGTTTAGGGGCTAAATAAAGTTACGTCTCGCAAGACTAAAAATAATTGTTTTGCTAATTTTTCAAAGACTATAACACTTCAGACAAAACCATTTTAGGGGAAGTTTTCTACCGTCATCGTGTTTATATTGTGTAAATCTGTGAACATTTCTGATTCCTCGAGATACCAATCATGTACATGTACTGTAAAATCCAATATTTTCGCGTACAGATATTTTCGCGCATTTCAACATCACTGACATTTTCGCGAGTTGTTATTTTCGCGGATGGAAATTATGTCACCTTAACAAGGATCGCCACAATTGTTGCAAACAATATTTTCGCGGGTTGTTATTTTCGCGGAAATAAAACCACCGCGAATATTTCAGCTTTTACAGTATTCTACCTTTTTTATGCAAAATTTGTTTTGAAAAATGGATTTCGTTCTAACCTAACAATCATATAAAATACCTCCCCAAAATACTATCCATGGGAAGAAAACAGGAAATTTGCAATCTCCAATTTGGATGTGGAAGCAAAAAGGTTGGTGTAATCACTGCATTGCTTTATGGAACCGGATAAATTAGTTAACAAATAATCTGTGGTCTTTTGACGATAAAATCCTTGAAAATACACGGATTGCGAGTGCGAAATTTCAGAATGGCAATGAGAAAAATATGACAAATTATATGGTATCAAAATCTCAACACCCATGGGGGAGCTCAAAAATGTGATCTTGACACGCTCCTTTAATAAGCATTTCTTACCTAATGCTAACCATGATGTCATCAGATGGCTGCTTAGCAGCAATAGCACCAGTCATCAAATGTTTGACGGCCGTTAAGGCGAGCATTGCAGGCGACGAACTAAACAAATAAAAAACAGCAAAAACAAAACAATTCAGTGTCTCGGGGAAGCACCTGGTTTACAGTGTTAATCAAGTCGGGTAAGGCAAAACATGAATTTTTTGTTTTCTCCGATCAAATTTTTAAAGCATTTACTTTAAGCCTGGCGCAAACAGGAGGCATGAAACACGAAACAAATTCGTTTTCCCCCATTTCGTGTTTTAGTGTATCCATCCCGCAAACGGAAAACAGAAATGCCTCGCATCGAAACAAAAATGCTACCGAAACTGATACAGCACCGCCAGCAGCGACAATAAAGCAGTACAGTCACATGATATCTTGATACCACGTGATCCGGAATACGATCGATGATTAGTCATCGCTAAGTCGTCGTTTCTCCAGTATCGAAACAAGTACCGCAGACGGTAGACCAAAATGTCTGTTTCGATGAAAACGTTGTTTCGCGAAACGGTGTTTTCTGTTTTCTGTCACAAGAAAAATGTTTTTGATTCGTGTATCGTTTTTTTGGCCTCCCGTTTGCGCCAGGCTTCATTTTAACGAAAAAAAAAATCATACTTTGTGTTTTAGACATTGGCAACCTTGTGAAAAATGCCGTTTATACGGCCGTTTTTGCATCTTGCCTAGACTTGAAATATTGACAGTAATTATTCGATATTAACTAAACGTTGGTCGATTTTTTTTCCGCTAATGTCTCATTTGAAAGCAAATAACTTTTGTTTCTAGAAAAATATCAATTGAAAAAAACTTATTATTTTTCGAGGTGTCACACCCAAAACGCACAGACAATACATCTTTAATATTTTGTCTTTATCCTTAAATAATTATCCTTAAAAAATTGCCACTACTTTTTTATTTCATGGGTACAACTTGATTAGAAATTAGATTTTTCCTCTCTGATTTATCCCCTTTTTGGTAAAAAAAAAAACACCAAAATTCAGCACTCACGTGTCAAAGTTGTAGGACTCATGGTCAAACTGGTGGCAGGATTTCGGAACCAGCTGGTAAGAACCGGGTTGATCCAGACAGAACTGGTTTAGGCCCTTGGAAAAATCCATCTGTTTAATGTCCTTTGGGGTCTTCGTGTGGTAGTATGTCTGTCAATAAAGTCAATGAATTACAACCAAACCACGATAATTTTTTGATCAAAACAGATTGATATACATGTATGATACATACGCTTTTGACAAGCTTTAATGTTCTAATAATCAATACTTACATGTAACACGGCAGTATAATTTGGGGCCCTATCAGTCTTAGAGGACTGGGCGTAGAGGATTGACCAGACACTTAGTACCACCGTCCCCTCATCACCCGGAGGTTAACAGACCTGTCAAAATACCGGCAGGGCCTGGGCCCTTAAACTGCAAGGGAAACGGCCAGCCTTGCGGGACCATTTAGACAGGGTGCTGTGTCTGGGGGATCCTCCCTCCATAACCCGCCTCGTAGGGGATCCCCTTGAAAAACTGTCCCCGTGAAATACATACGTAGCTCTTATGCGTTATACTAAAACTCACTCACTTTTAATTTAATGTATTTTTGTCTTGTTTTGTTTTGTTTTTTTTAAATTAAAAAACCAATGTAAATCGCCCTGAGGTTAATTTAACGTAGGGCGTTTGCTAAATCCACTTTACAGGGGTGAGATTGCAGGAAAACGAAGATTCAGGAAGGGGCATGGCTTCCTTGGGGGAGGCGTGGCTTCATTGGGGGGAGGAGGGGGGAGAGGAGCGGGCCGAAACATAGAGACCACGCGCGCAAACTTCAACTTATCATAGCACCGTTTTAAACACCACCGTACCATCGGCATCGTGCAAAATCCAATGTCAAAAACATTTTAATTAGGCATCACAAGAACCAGTTTTGTTTGAAATATTTACCTTGTTTATAGGCCTACAAATGTGGATAATATTAAAAAGAATCCAGGCAACATCTACCGTTGAAGACGGTGAAGCGAAAGCGGAGGGTAAAATCGGTTCGTTGGCTGCTTGTCGCATCGCGCCAGCCGCGGCCCGCACAGCATACACGCATCACACACCATATGCTCAGCCGGTGCGATGCAGGCTTGCTTATGGATTAGACTTGTACACGTCCGCTTCGCTACTCGTTGCAGACTCGGTCAGGTCGCCGAGCGCGCGGCATGCACAGTACATACATGGTAAAGCGCTGTATATCATGGCACTTGCGTGACAAATAGACTCGCAAAATTACTGAATCAATTGAGAGCGCTCGTTAAAAAGTATGGTGTGCTAAAAGGCCCAAAACTAAAAACAAATAGAAAATACAATATGGATCGCGGCCGCGAAGCACATTAACAACTAAATAAAATTCCGCTACAAATTGGTAAAATTCCGGAAATATCCGGAAAAATCTCACCCCTGACTTTATTATTATTATTATTATTATTATCTTACCATAGAAAGGGGATGCGACATATGACACTGCAGCAAGTAGCCAGTCTGGGTGAATTCCAACGGCACCAACTTGCCGTCTGTAACTTGAATGTCCATCGAGGGGTTCTCCCAACACCAGTGGTTTTGTATCACGGTCACTGCAGAAATGAAATTATTTTGCATATAATTGAAGTGTTTCACGCAAACAAATATTGGTACATATTTAAACGCATCATAGGGTATTCTGAGTTTAGTTAAACGAGAGTAACCAGATCACATTTTTGACCACCCAATTTTTTCAATGGGTGGTAAAATTTTCATTCAATATCGTGTGTCGTATTTTTCTTATTACCATTCGGAAATTTTGCGCTCTTGTCAAAAAACCACCAATGTTTTATAAACTAATTTATCCGGTTCCATAAAGCAGTGCAGTGATTACACCAACCTTGTTGCTTCCACATCCAAACTGGAGATTACAAATTTTCTGTTTTCTTCTCATCAATAGTGTTTTAGAGAGGTATTTCATACGATTGTTAGGTTAGAACGAAATTCAATTTTTGGAAAAAATCTGATCACGGGACAGCCTAAAGTGTCTGTCCCAGTTAAAAGTGTATATTAGAAATTTGTACACAGGGTTTTTAGAAAGGCATGTTGTCGCACTATTTGTAACCCTTTTTGGGCCTAAGTTATCTCTTCAGAACAACTGAAACTTATTTCTTTTATTTTGAGACCAGACAAAGGTATTTCCTCGAAAATATGGTCTGTGTTGCCAAAATGCCCCCTTTACTGTGGAAAGACCCATCTTCAATTGCGGGTTAAAAGAAAAAAACTGTGGTCGTCTTCAAGAAAAAGGACAAAAATACATCAGTTACCTTTGTATTTGCCTGGTAGGACATCCTCGAGCTTAAACGAGGCCTGCTTAGTTTGTTGTTTGATCTGTGACGGGGGACGTTCCTCTATGCCTCCTTCTGTTTGCAAAGTTATCTGTAGCGTTCCGCAGACGTCTGTTAAAAACAACATAATTTTAACCAGTTGAAGTCGAGATTATTTTTGGCAAAATATACCAATTTTTCAAAAAGGCAAATGTGATTGGCCAAAAGTACCTGGGGTCAATTTTAAAAGCTGTTTAGCAGAAAATTTTGCTTAATCAAAACTTTGTTTGCTTTATAAAAAGGGGTTAAAAATCAAAATTGTATCTCAATTTGTGTTCTTAGCAAGAATAGCAGATATTCTTGTGGAAAACACAAGTTGACATGCAATTTCGAATATTTAACACATTTTTAAAAAGAAAACAAATTTTTGATTAAGCAAATTTTTCTGCTAAACAGCTTTATGAAATTGGCGCCAGGTCAAGCACCACGAATACTGACTCTTGAGAGTCATTTCTACACTCATTGTATGAATCTTCTCACCAAAAGATCATACTTTGCAACACTCCGAGGTGGCCGCCACGGAGCGAGTTTTGCTACACTGACAGGCCGTCCACAGCCGTCAAGTTCAAAACACGGTGTGTACAAATGAATGGTGGACAATGGACGTGTTTACACGTCAACCGCCCCTATGACTATACATTTCCATAACATCAGTGTTCTCCACTGCCGGTTTTATCTGGGCGCGCCGCTCGGACAAAATCATCACAGGTACCGATAGCGCCCGGACAAAAATTTGCCACCCGGACAAAAAAATTTCGCCCGGACAAAAAAATTTCGCACGGACAAAAAATAATTTATTTTCCCCTCTAAAACACTGTGAAAGTACAGCCAAGTAAAGTTTCTACCCACCAATGCACTTGATAACTCCATGTATGACAGCTTTAAACTGTGTAAAGCTGACGTCGAATACTGGGGCATTTTTGACTTGCACTTTCCGCTCTGCCGGTAAAACTTGCAGACCTGCGGACGACTCTTCGCTAGTCAGCACAGGCTGAAACCAAAAAGATTTTTAAAAATAAATTTTCAAACTGAATGGAGCTTGATCAAATTTCTCCAGAAAATGGATTTTGTTCTAACCTAACAATGACAAAATACCTCACCAAAATTACTATCCATGGGAAGAAGACAGGAAATTTGCAATCTCCAATTTGGACGGGGAAGCTGCCATAACTAGAAACACGTTTTTGACATTCCCGCGCATTTAGTCATGTAAGGCCCGCTTCAAACGTCGCGGTTATGCCGTGTCAAATTAAATTCAACTTGGCACGACGTTGGCACAACGTTAGCACGGCAGTGGCTTCAAACGTCGAACTTAATTGCAAACTCCCAGTCGAGCTTAAATACATCCAACATGGCGGATGAGTATTATGCACGTCATGGACGTTGTACACGCGCGTTTTCCATTCTGTGCATTGTACGTCGCCATTTTATTATTTTGATGCACTTTTTTGTTGTTTATTTCTTTACTCACATACGTGCATGCGAGCATGCGCATTCCTAGTTGTGAACAAAATTGCGGACCAACTTCGAACTGGAATTAAATTCGACATGGCAGAAGCACGACGTTTGAAGCCAAGCCGTGCTGGTGCCGCACTAAATAGAGTTAGCACGGCAGACCCTGTCGAGCTAAAATCTTCTGCCGTGTCGAACTCATTTTGACGAGCCAAATGGCTTCAAACGTCGTGCTTGTGCCGTGTCAAATTTTAAAAAATCAAGTTGAGTTTAATTCGACACGGCATAAGCGCGACGTTTGAAGCGGGCCAAGGAAACATGATTCTAGTCATGATTGCAAAAATGTAACCCTTCTCATGATGTGGCTGCATTCGGGCGTGTACTCGTGTTAACATGAGTATACTCCTGGGCGCGCGAACGGCAAGATTAACGACACTCGGGTCAGTGAGAGTATGCTCTCGCTACTCCCCGACAAATGGGGAGTGTGCTCTGACTCCTGACGAGTGTCATGTGATTTGTACAAAGATGGCAGAATATGGGTGGGATTTTAGGTGAATTTGCTCAACGTGTCAACTCAATAACTGAAACAACAACTAAATACTAAGGTTTGTTCTAGACGGCATCAATGATTCCTCAAAGGTTCCCTGGACTGTACATCTGTATTTCCTTCAGTTTCTTGTGAGCAGTGAAACAGCGTTTTTTGTGCAGTCATGGCAAGAGATGGCCATCTTGACTGATGGTCAGTCGCGCATGCGGACTGCAGACTTGCCGTTCGCGTAATGTGACCCGAGTGCAGTGCGCACAGATTACTCCGGAATAACGATAACTGTACGCTCGTACGGAGCCCATATGACTTGACGCAACAAAAGACTAAAATCTTGGATACCTGGACAATGTAACTTCCGGGCTTTACTCTGAAACAAAAAGCGCCACCACCGTCTGTCGCGACGAAAACGGCATCTTTGTCTGAGCCTCCTTCGTTAACGAGACCGACTCTTCTCTGGCCACTTGGGGGCAGTGTTGGCGGGAATTTGTCGATAGTTATGCTTCCGCACAGGCTGAATCTATGGCGTAAAAGTTAATTTGTGTTCACAAGTTGTGGAATATGCAGAACATTAAGATACAGGATTTGCAATTATTTAAAATTTTACTTCAGAAAAATCCAACTAAAAGTATTGATACACGTAGCACTAATAACAAACCCTACATGACTTTTTCCCAGTGTAAAATGGTACCTTTGTGGAAGAAAATGTCAACTAAAGGTGCTTTTTAAAACAAAATTGTCTGCAGACAATTTGTTTTCTCCATTTATTCAACACAAAAACCATTCAAGGTTTTTTGAAGTATTACTGCATCTATGTGGCTGAAATTTCTACAAGGCAGTTTATCAACATTACTCTTTAGTTTTGTAATGCTGTTAATTTGTGTTCACGAATTGTGGAATATGCAGAACGTTAAAATACAAGATGTGCATTTTTTTAAAATTTTACTTCGGAAAAATCCAACTAAAAGTATTGGGTTAGTCCCCTGCTGACCATGCATGATTTAAAACACTGTTGTGCAGAGATTAGTCGTTTTAAAGATGCCCCTTCACCCCCCCCCTCCCACCCCCACCCCCACCCCCCCCCCCCCCCCCCCCCCCTCACCCCCCCCGCCCCCCAAAAATAAAATACTACTTATTAAAACATTGTCACTACATGTACCATGAAATGTCAACATTTTACAGTGCATGTCTAGTCCTACGCAGCCCTCGACACCCCCTCCCGCCCGTGGAAATTGACAACTTTGGATGACCGCTTAGCTAAGCGTAAACATTTGCTGCTTATAAGGCATTATTTTCTTGCCTTACACAGCAAAAGTATCTAAAGTAATCCCAAAATTGAACGTAAATATTAAAAAACAACAAATTCACCTTTTGGCAATAATATCTGGAAGTCGCGGTGTATTGGGGTTGATTTTCATCGTTTCGGGTTCGAAGAAAATGTCGTCCTTGCTTGCTGTGAGCACGTACGTTCCTGAGGTGATCTTGATGAGTTCATACGTGCCGTCCGCTTTGCTAATGACCTCTGACCTTTCCTGAACTTTGACCTTTACTCCTGGAATGCCCTTGCCCTTTGTCAAAGTGGCAAACAATTAAACTCAGTTAAACTGTCTGTGCGTTTTGGGTGCGACACCTTGAAAAATTACTGTCAATATCGAACAATTACTGACTTTAATTTGAATTATTGGCAGTCTACCAATTGAATGCTTTCGATGACGTAGAACACGCGCGCGCGCCAATAGACGCACATGAACACGCGTAAAAAATACTCACCAGCGTATTTTCATTCGAAGATGCCGCACGCGGGCGTTGTGATACGTTCAATTTATTGAGCATGCACTCGGCTTGTAAAAACAAAAGTGCTTTTAGTTGATCGCGATTTTTAGCCTGAAATAATGCGTTTTTATCTTTCTCGATACAACAGCCATGGCGCAACAACATAAAGCAAGGTCAAGCAACAGAGGTAAGTGCAACCAATGCACTTTTCTTGCTCTTTTTGCTGGTTATTACTCGAGCCACGTGGGTCATGAAAAATGCCCACAAAAATGGTGGATGGAAGGGGTGACGTCACCGGAAAGCAATCAATAGTTCAACTTAAGGTAAGATGTAGACTTGCCAAAGTCTGACGTCCCGTGTTTGGTCTGTACTGTACAGCATACGGCACGCCCTCTGGACTAGTGGCCTGTCTAATCTGTTTCTTCTTTCCACGACAGAAGAAAATAGATTAGACAGGCCACTAGTCCAGAGGTTGCGCTGTACGCTGCGCATTACAGACCAAACACAGGAAGTCAGACTTGGGCAAGTCTAGGTGAGGGCAAAAACAGCAGTATAAAAATGACGTTTTTTTACGGGGTTGCCGATGTCTAAAATTAAATACAAAGTATTATGTTTTTATAATATAAAGAATATATGACCTCATGAATCGAACACCACCTTTATCTGTTGATACTACCTAAAACAGAACGAGAACGATTCAATAAACTAGTGCAAGTCTGACATTTTGAAACTTTCGCTCAAAATGTAACAAATTTCGCTTATAATGTCATTTGAATCGATAAAAACCAGCAACTACCTTTTCCAGAAAGAAACTGGTCAAAAAGACGAAATATAATCGCAAGACTTGAAAAATGCCTTGGAGTCCCCCCTTACGTCGTGAAACAATTTTCTTGAATATTTTTAAGAATATGATACAAAGACATGTCTAACCGTTTGTAAATTATTTTAAATATTCTACATTATTTGGAAATTGCACAGAAATTTCTTGAAACAATTTTGTTAGCTTGAAAAGGCCATTTTTACAAATGCATCAAAATGTCAAATTTTTGCTTCTGTTTTTATGGAAAATAAGCAACCGTTTGAGAGCATTTTTTCTTATTTATAATTTTGTATATTTTCCAGCATTTTGAAAATTCTAAAAAAATTCAAAAAATTCTAAAAATTAGTAAATTTGTACAATCCTTTATAGCAAATTTTGTATACAATTTTTCTGTTTTTCTCCCAGTCTTGCAAATTTCTAATAGAAATTGTCTTTTATAAACAAAGGTTGTTATTTTACACGGGTTGCGCTTTGTACTTACCCCCTCAGAGTCCAGGACTTTTCCTGACACAGAGAACCCTTCAACTTGGAAAGTTGTCTGTCAGAAATTAAAAAACAATCATTGTTTAAAAACAACCTTCAGTTGGATATTTCTCCTACAAAAGTACAATTTTACACACAAAAAATTCATGTGGTGTTTGTTACCATTGCTATCAACACTTTTAGTCGGGTTTTTCTTGTCAACTTGTGAAGTAAACTTTTGGGTAACTGCAAATGTGAGCCGCTCCACTGAAAATAGGTGCTTGTCGCACAGGGCAGAATTGAGATAATGGCTAATTTATGCATGTATGTCAAGTAGGACATTTTTTATCGATACCAGGATTTCTGCATGAGACCACCTATTAAGTATCCATCTATCACCTAAAGAAGTTTAAGTGAATAAATACTACCAGAAAACAGTTTTTTCAGTGTTTTTCTAAAGCATACCTTCATGAAACTAATTTGGCTAAAACAATGGGGAAATCACCGATATTCCATGCTTATTTTCGGCAGGGGTTGGCACTTTATCCAATGTATACACCAGAAGAACGCATGTTTTCCTATAGGTACATGTATAGGGCTTTTGGAGTCAGAATTTACACGGTTGCTAAGGACTTGATGCCTTAACAGAAGTACAACCTTCTACGTCATTTTTCTCTAAAGCACTTCTTAAAAAATTGTGCTCTTGGTCATCTTGGAAATGGTTATAACTTAGTCAATGTTTGACGGATTGACACAATGTTTGTAGTTTTGTGAAGCTTATAACATACTCTATCTGATTTAAAAGTCATTAACTCCATTTTCATTTTTGTTTGCAAGAGCCTACTTTTGGCGTAGCGGCTCACATATGATGTACTGTAGCTTTTATTAATAACTTTCTGGGAGAAACACCGTATTCCTGTCCTTTGTTCCTATTTTACATTTTTCCACGGACGGTTTTTCTTACCGGCAAAGTCACGCTGTCGTGAGCCACTTTAAAGTTCATCGCAACCGGCATGACATCAAATGTGATGTGCTCGCCTTGGTAAAACGGAACCTTTAAAATGTAAAAAAAAACAAAAAAAAAAATACAAAGCATATTATTAGGGTTTTATTATTATTATTTTGCATAATACGCTTCAAAATTTAGCCATTTGTCAGTTGCAAAAATGGTGACTTTTTCACAAAATATCAACGACAAATTAAAGATTGTTCACAGAAAAATTAAAAAACTGACAAAACCTGAAATATCACATTTACGTCACAAAATGTTAGGGCTTGAAACTTGATTCGGACATTATTGAAATGATAAGAGACTTAAAGGTAGTATACATGTACATTGGTAATCTCGAAAATCAGAAATGTTCACAGATTTACGCCCAACTTACACAATATAAACATGATGACCGTAGAAAACCTCCCCTGATATGGTTTTGTCTGAAGTGCTATAGTCTTTGAGAAATTAGTAAAACAATTAGTTTTCGTCTCATGAGACAAAATTAAATTCGCCCCAAAACCATTTCGCCCAAGTACTACATCGCCCAAATATGTATGTCTGTTATCTCCCCCGGTGAGCACCTTAATTAAATGATAACGTATTTACCATAGTGTACTGGCCCGTTGGTAGGAATGGGAAGGTTATTTTCCCTTCAGCGCTTGACATAACGCTGCACAGTGGAATCTTCCCTTGGTTGTTGCTATATCCCCCGACTGGTGTTTTGTCGCAGTCAAACACATCCTTCAGACGGGAAAATAAACAAATTAAAAACGGATTACAGGATTGGAGAACTTTTACAAACGGCGTTATCTCCATGTGTGATTGAGGATGTGTATGATAAAAACCAACCTGTGTATAAGTCAGCTCGGTACCTCATCTACGTTCAGATAAAACAATGAAAAACTGTGTCCATGCTTTTAAGAAATTATGTAATGCCACTGTCATTAGGCTGGCTGGCTCCCTGACTATACTCACAGGAAATGGGGGCTATAATAACACGGTAGTCAGGAACCCTAGTTTTGTTTCACAAGAGGGCGCCCTTGTAAAGATGTGTGTGCACAAACATTTTTATAAATTCATCCTTAATTATCATTTTCTAATAAAAATATATCTCGGGTGGAATCATTGCATTGAACAGTTGGAACCACTTCTATCTTCCATTTGAGTAAGGTTTTTTTTCGGACAAGTGGTTGATTACAATTTTAGAGCATTGAAAATCATGTATAACCGTGGCTTTAACTAAGTCTAAGGAGGCATATTGGCAACACAGACCATATTTTTTACCAGAAAATACCTTTGTCTGGTTTCAAAATAAAATAAATAAGTTTCAGTTGTTCTGAAGAGATAACTTCGGCCCAAAAAGGGTTCAAAATAGTGTGACAACGTGCCTTTCTAAAAACCCTGTGTACAGTTTCCAATATACGCTCGTAACCCGGACGGACTAAAATGTAACACAAGTGTCCGTCCCGGTTACGAGCGTATATTGGATATTTTGTACCAAGGGTTTTTATAAAGGCATGTTGTCACACTATTTGTAACCCTTTTTGGGCCGAAGTTATCTCTTCAGAACAACTGAAACTTATTTCTTCTATTTTGAGACCAGACAAAGGTATTTCCTCGAAAATGTGGTCCGTGTTGCCAAAATGCCCCCTTTACTGTGGAAAGACCCAACTCCAAATTTAAGCTTGGTCCATAAAATGTCAAGAAGCGTGTCCACGTCACGTCCCGTGGGTGTTGATATTTTCATACCATTTGTCATATTTTTCTCGTTACCATTCTGAAATTTCACGCTCTCAATCCGTATACTTACACAATAATACTGTAAAAAAACACTGATATTTTGTAAACTAATTTATTCATTCCATAAAGCAGTGCAGTGATCCCACCAACCTTTTTGCTTCAACATCCAAATTGGCGATTGCAAATTTCCTGTTTTCTTCCCATGGATAGTATTTTCGGGAGGTATTTTGAAATGATTGTTAGGTTAGAACGAAATCCATATTCTGGAAAAATCTTTTACAAACTTAATCCTTTAATGCAGATTTTCATTTCTCACCCCCTTAGATACGGTGTCTGAAAAGAGAAGGAAATGGACATCTTTGATTGGCTCTCCCTCGCTCATCACATGACCTGTGACATCATAACCAAGCACTGTGATTGGAGGAGCCTGGGCACTGTTGTCCCTAGCAACGAGAATGGGGATGCTTGCCTATTCAGAACAGATTGGAAAACTTTTAATAACAGGAACAGCAGCATTACATAACTAAAGAATAATGTTGATAAACTGCCTTGTAGAAATTTCAGCCACACAGATGCAGTAATACTTCAGAAAACCTAAAAAATCCATGCATGGTTCTTGACACACCGGGCAGATGCTCTACCAGCTGAGCTATGAGGCACAGTGGTATACTTCATCAGGATTTTCCCTAAGACCTCCGACACACCGGGCAGAAACTCTACAACGAGCTATGAGGCACAGTGGTATACTCCCTCGGGTCCCCGCCCCCAAGAACTCTGATGCACCGGGCAGATGCTCTACCAGCTGCACTATGAGGCACAGTGGTATACTTCCTCAGGTTCCCCCCCAAGACCTCTGACACCAGGCAGATGCTCTACCAGCTGAGCTACAAGGCACATTGGTTACCGTACCTCCTTGTTTTCACCAAGACCTCCGACACATTGGGCAGATGCTCTACCAGCTGAGCTATGAGGCACAGGTTTTTGCTATTTTTTTCCCTTTTTTTTCATGGTGTTGCATAACCAAATGTGGGTTCTTAAGGAAATAATTTATTGAGAACTGACCTTTGCAAATCTCCATTTTGGGTGAACAGCCGATAGTGTATATTCTCCCGGCAAAACTTGCTTGAAAGTGTAACTGTTGAAAATCAACCAGCAAAAGAGAACTTAGCACAGAGATACTGCACTTAGCGAAAACAGGTTACCAGCTAAAATGTCATAAATGTATTACTTTAGATTGGTACTCCGCAATTTTTTTGCTAAGCACATGTAATTTGCTAAGCACAACAATTTGCTAAGCACAACAATTTGCTAAGCACAACAATTTGCTAAGCACAACAATTTGCTAAGCACAACAATTTGCTAAGCACAACAATTTGCTAAGCATTTTTTTTGGTTGCAAAATAGTACCAAGAAATTCACTTACATTTTTTTCACCCCTAGTGAGACCGTTTGTGTCAACAAAAATGCAACACCAAAAGTACACTACTCACAATAAGTTAGGGATATTGTGTGGTGAAATTTTGGGTTTTTTTTCTTTCAAATGACTGTTTTCACCTATTCCTGTGACAATGTGTCTGTCATGCAGCTACAATTGTCTAATCATATAAAAAATCTTCAAAGCGGAATGTATATCCTCAATAAAATATCTGCGTACACCCCACAATATCCCTAACTTATTGTGAGTATCGTATTTACCCTCCTCCCGCCGAGGTTTGCGATTGAAGCAATATTTCTTTGCCGTTTCCCTTCATTAACGACACAGTCACGCCAGTCGGGCCCTCTGATTGGCCCTTGCTTAGCACCTGTATACAAATGAACGTATTCGAGACAATTGTTAAGCCTTAAAAACCACTTCGTCCAAACACTACCTCGCCCAAATGCCACTTTGCCCCAAAACAACTTTGTGCACAGGCCGTGGTTCAGGGCGAAGTGGTTCAGGGCGAAGTGGTTTTGGGGCGAAGTGAACGTAAACCATTTTTTGACTGTTTTCTCAAATATTAGACGAAGTACGGAGCTGATTTTTGCTCAGGTTGGTTTTGTACCTTCAATCACACGGGGATAAAACTATTATTTTTTTTGGGTTTTTATATTTATTTATTCACCACATCCAACAGCGGAGGGACCGCCAATTACAGGAATTACTAATTACTTTGAATTATCACTTTACCGTACCGCGTTTGTAAACGCCCAAACACCAATAAATGGAAAAGGCATTTTTTGACCTTTTGCTTCCAGTTTGCAAGTACCTTTACGAATGGCAGGCTCACTGGCTTGGTGCATCTCAGAAATATTAACGTGGCTAAACAAATACCTGGTTTGAACGACAACTTGAACGTTCACTTCTGTTGAGAGCAGAGAAAACCACCACCAAAAACCCACCAACTACATGTACATGTATACTGCACCAAATTTTTCGCAGGATTTCATAAAAATTACTTCAGCCGTGGATAAAAATATCAATGTTTCAACATACCCACTGTTCCAACTAACCCCACTCTCCCCTATATGAACTTTTGTTTTTCTGTGCACTCTTTTGCATTTATTTAAAGCTACAGTCCGTGCGTTTTATGTGTGGCACCTCCAAACAAAGTTTTTTTGAATTGATATTTTTCTAGAAACATAAAAGTCACTCGCTTTCAATTGCGACATCAACGAAAAAAATCGATCAACGTTTAGTTATCGAACAATTACTGTCAATATTTCGAATTATTTTAGACTGCCAATAATTCAAGGCATAGATTTGCCCAAGTCTGTCCCATGTCTGGTCTGCATGCAGCGTACTGTGCACAGCACGCCCTCCGTACCGGTGGCCTGTCCAATCTTGTCTCTTCTTTCGTCTTCTGAGGCATTCAAAAAGACATTTGACAGGCCACTACTAGTCTAGAGGGCTCGCTGCACCCCGGGGGTCACAGACCAAATACCAAGTGAGACTTGGGCAAGTCTATAGACAAAGCGCAAAAACGGCCGTACAGAGTTGCCGATGTCTGAAGTTCAAAGTTTTATGTTTTCTCGTTAAAGTAAAGTAAATGCTTTAAAAATTTGTTCAGAAAAAAACAAATTAAATTTGCTGAGAACCACGGACTGTAATTAATTTGTTTATACTGAATTTAACTTTCAAAGTGGACTCGGTCCAGTGAAATAAATAATTTATTAATATTTCTTCTCACCTTTCCACTCAGCAGAAATCCAGTAAACTTGAAATTGATGTCCTCGCCACGACTGCATCTGTCCGTTTCTCCATCAATGTGCAAATTAACACTGTTGGGTTCTGAAACAATAGCACAGGGCTTGCGCTAACTTTTTTTTTCAACTAGGGCTAGTCAGCTGTAGTTTTGACTCGCCCTCACAAATTTCCACCAGCCGCCCGACCAACATTGGAGTTTATTTTTGTTTTATTCACATATTAAAAATCAAATATCGCATCACAAGTTCACCAAACAAAAAGGTAATTTGCTGATTTTTGACGAGCCTGGCCGGGCTACCCAGAAGGAAGTCTGACTAGCCCGCAGCACTCTTCACTAGTGTTTGTACGCCAGGCTAGTGTCTAAGGCTGGGGTCACACGGGAAATCTTGTAATTACTCTACCATGATACGATCATGATAGAATGAACGACGAGAGCGGTCACACGCCAATCTATCATGATAGTATCACAATAGACTATGTAAGTCTCGCGGCAAAGGTCAAATCTGAGCTTCCGGGCACAACATGACTAAAACGCCTATTCCTATAACACGGGCGAGATTTTGTTTTTTGTATATAAATTTTTCTGTCCAATCTTAAGTATACAACCGAGCCGAAAGTGATTCGGGTAAGTAAAATGTTTTTTTACAATATATAATACATGCATAATTATCTCTAAAAATGATAAAAATTTAAGAAAATTTCGTGACCTGAATAAATTTATCTGCTAGCATATTCTTCATCCAATTTGGAATGGATGACCCAAGTGTGGATTCATGTGAAAATGAATGCTTCGAACTTGCAAGCTCTACTTATGGTATATGGCGTTTCGCCTATCGCTAGCGAGGTCTGTATGTACACAGTAGGCCTACGTACGTCGGCTGCTGTGCGTGTTGCATACCTTTTGCTGCATGTAGTTTACGATCTTCAAAGATTGACTTGTCGGCTCAGAAAAGATCGTGAATTTTTACAATTCTATTGCTTATTTTTGATTATATACCCCACTTTAATCAATTGGAATGCAAGATTTTATTTAGAGATACGCGTTTTGGGCCGTCTGAGTTTACAAAAATCTGCGTAAACAAAATAATCCAAGAATTTCGCTCGCGACGTGCGTTGAAGAGATAGGGTCTTGTGCCCGGAAATAACAGTGGTCTTGCGCGGTCTCGTACTTTCGCGAGGTCAACTTACATAGTGTATAGAAAACAACTCAATGATGAGAATTCTCGTCGTTCACCTACATGTACATGTATCATGATACTATCATGATAGATTTGGGCTCACACGGACAAAATCTCGTAATGCTACTATAGTAATACTACGGTAGGATTGGAATCTCATAATTCGTGTGACCTTGGCCTAAATCAAGCTTCGATAGCACTTGCACATAATACGGTACTGTAGGCCAGTTTTTTGCAAAAGACTTTTTTCACCATTCAACTCAACACAAAAGCCATGAATTGGTTTTTCAAGTTTTCCGAAGTATTACTGCATCTATGTGGCTGAAATTTCTACACGGCAGTTTTATCAACATGGGCTTCTAATCTCGAGTGGAAATAACGCCCTTTGTAACAATTTACTAATCATGTACATGGGTAATTCCCAAAATTAGGGGTCCAAAATTGTTGGTGTCCCAGTTACGTACGACAGTCTCTGCTTCAAAAATCACCACTCATGATCACAAATTCTTAGTAATGGACTGTGGCCTGTGATTATAGGGGGCAGCATAATTTTCTTCAATATTTTGTTCTCCGATTCCTGAAAAATATTCAAAACAAAAGACCATAAAGGCTTATAAATTGTTCCATGGTATTGGATAGGAGTTTGGTGTCCCGGGTTACCTACGCCAATGAAAATTGGCTGTAGAATGAGTTTGCATTAACCTTGGTGCCATACATGTATCTACACACAAAAATTAAATTTGAGTGGCATTTGTTAAAATAAAAATAATTATTTTCTACTGGGAAACCACTTTCAATCACTAAAAACACTGAAAAATCTTAAAAAGCATGTCACACTTTTGGACCCCTAATTTTGGGAATTACCACAGATTTCTATTAACAACAAGATAAGAAACGACTGTTATTGAATGGCACATCACCGTAACCGGTTTCAGGCAGTTTGGAACGCGTGCGCGTGTAGCGCGTTTTGTGTTTGAACACAACACGCGCGGTCGTCACAAACATTGAGAAAGTGCGCATGCGGGAGGTTTTACGTGTAATTTAATGGGGAAGTGTCCAAAATCATGCAAATGAGGTGCCAAAAAGTATGCAAATGGTGCCCAAAACTATGCAAATGAAGGTGCCAAAACTATGCTAATGAGAAGGCGCGGTTGTGCGCGTACGGCCTCCGTTTCTTATCTAGTTGTTAATAGAAATATGTGGGAATTACCCATACATGTATGTACTCTACTTTTAAAATAAACTTGAAACTTCTTCGGCAATTTTTTTTTTTTTAATTTCTACTGTGCAGCCGAGTCGGCCAAATAAAATATTCTTTGTAAAAATTCCACATAGCAAGAGAAACGGATCCCTACCAAAGCTCCATCCTGCCGGCGGTTCAACCTTCAGAGTGAAATCTCCCTTGTCGTATATCGGTATCATGAAATAGCCGTTGTTCGGAGCGCAGTCTGTCTGATATTTCAATGCCCCGGATCTGGTGTACAGCTTTATCTTTGGCAAATATGGGTGAAATTTAGCGGGGACAAAATTAAGTACTTGACCATGGATTCAGTCAATGACCCAAACCACTCGGCTTACTCATGCTTAGCCCCGCGAGCAGTGCTTCGGGAAAACCCTCAGCCCTGTTGCCTGATCTACCCCAAATCTGTGGCAAACTCACGCAAATGAAATTTGTCCCATGGCTCTGATATTTGCTCAATAGGTGCACTCACCCCAGTTTGCAAATATTCCGAAGAGTACGCATCGATCCGATGTTTAGTTTCGGTGAAATCGTGGGGAAAGTTTGAGACCCTCCGTGCGATAAAATACCGACTCTTTGACAAAAAATCAAATATGCGCATGCGCGAGAGCGGAGAGGTCAACACAATCTAGACTGGTTCGCTGTCCTAATATTTACTTCCCTTCATCTTACGAAGAAGGGAAGTAAATTGAGGATGTGGAACCAGTCTAGTGTTGCACCTACCGTATTGAGCAAATATTAGAGCCATGGGACAAAGTTCATTTGCGTGAGTTTGCCACAGATTTGGGGTATTACGGTAGATTTGGCAACAGGGCTGAGGGTTTTCCTGAAGCACTGCTCGCAGGGCTAACTCATGCTTGATATGTTTTTTTAATGATTGGAAAGAATTTAGGTGTTTTTTTAGTTTATGCCACAACTCGAATTTAAGGAAAATAATTATTGGAATCGATTGCTTGGATGATTTTGAAATACCTTTTCCGTTGACATTTCCGTCGCAAATGTTGCATTTCCATGAAAATTCTGTGTGTTTGTCACGCCCGCCTCCATACAAAAGTGTGTGAAACTGCTGCCGGCCGAGGCAGTGTGTAAAGCGCGCGAAGAAAGAGGGCGTGCGCGTGATGATCCGTTTGGTTTCTGGCCGGCTGCTTTGAGTGCAATCATGTGCAATATTCTTTCCGTGATTTTTCTCTAAAACTAAGCCTTTGCGACGGAATGCATGTAAGTATTCCTATTCTAAAATCATCCAAGCTATCGATTCCAATAATTATTTTCCTTAAATTCGAGTTGTGGCATACATAAAGTAAAAAAATACCAGAATTTACAAGTCAGATGTCACATACGTACACGTATGTAAGCCCTCCTGCAATAAACCTATGCGACAACTCAGAAGAATTCTAATTTTTCCCTAGTAAATTCTTCATATTTTTCCCCCTTCACTTATGCACACATCAATTTGGGGGAAGAGGGGGAGGGGGGAAACAATTGATAGTGCATTATTGATGCTTAATAAGTCATTTTAAGAAACAAAATAGCGACGTCCGAGTGTGAAATTGGTATTTTTTCCGTATACAATGAACAAAGATTTGAAGGAAATTACCTCCTGGAATCAACAGATTATTAACTAATTTTAAGATATACATGTACTTCCCGCTTGCACTTTTGTCGCAAATGTTGCTTTTCTGTAGACAAATCACATTTTCTCCTTCAAAATAATTGCATTAACGCGCGCGTGCAGTGCCCTCTGTTGTCGCGCTTACGCACGTACCTCTCGTGCCGTAATTTTGTGCAGTATTTTATGCAGTAATTTTATCTGTTGATTCCAGGAGGTAATTTCATTCAAATCTTAGTTCAATTTATACGGAAAAAATAGGATAGGATCGGGAACAAATCTATGGAATAGACTGCCGAAGTGAATACGTCATCTTTTGTTAGTTGCCTATGCAATGGCTCTACACTAACAATCACTGAACCGTGTCCCTGTGCTTTGGCAATGGTCCTTTTTCCGACGGCCATGATGTTTAGAGCCAATTACTATGGCAACCCATGTCACACTTCGGCTGTCTATTGGTACACCTGACTTTGATTGTAGGTCAAGTCGCCCCCTGGCTAAGTCGCCCCCTTACCTACTCACCCCTTTCCAAGTCGCCCTCTGGCAGAGTCGCCCCTTACCTACATGTACTCGCCCCTTTTCAAGTCTCCCCCTGACCGACTCGTCCCCTAGCCGACATGCCCCTTACCAAATCGCCCCCTGCGCCGACTCGCCCCCTGATATAAGGTTTTATGAGGTTTTTACTACATCGATTAAAAGCTTGGTATAATACCAAACATGCATGTAATTTTTATTAACATCAAAAATGTTTTACACACGTTCCGCATTATGTTTTAACATTTCTTTTTTTTCTTCATTGATTTATTAAATGTTTATTAAAAGCACCAACATATTGGATGCGAAAGACTCCTAGGAATTGTTCAGTTGGCCTAGTTATTATTTTGATCACACCCGTCCGCACCGTGAACGCAATGTCTCCACACTTTCTGTGACGCTTTTTCATCTAGGGGGCGCGAGTAGGCCAGGGGGGGCGAGTCGGTCAAGGGGCGGACTCGGCCAGGGGACGAGTCGGCCAGGGGACGAGTCGGCCAGGGGGTGAGTCGGTCAGGCATTGTCAGGGGGCGACTTGGAAAGGGGCGACTTGGTAAAGGGCCGAGTCAGCCAGGAGGCAAGTCAGCCAGGGGGCAAGTCGGCCAGGCCCCAGATGGCAAGTCGGCCAGGCCTAGGCCAGGGCCGGGGAAAAGTCGGTCAGGGGGCAAGTCGGCCAGGAAAGGGGCGAGTAGGTAAGTGGCGAGTAGGTAAAGGGCGAGTAGGTAAGAGGTTACTCGGTCAGGGGCGACTTGACCTGATTCCCTGATGCTGACCTTTGACATGCATTGTGCGCGGAAAATCTAGAAAAGGTCTTTTTTTGGTGATTTTAAATTCTTTGTTTACCTCAATGCGGGAGAAATTTATCTCCACGTCCGATTTTACGAAGCCACCACATCCCAGGAAATCGTCTGCTTCAGCCAGTGAGAAAACACTGCAAATCGCAGCAAAAACAACGAGAAAAACAGCAAAAATGTCCATTCTGATTGTGTTAAAAACTGCACGATCGCGATGTTGCCGTCCGCCGTACCCAGGTACCAGCAAGTTTTGGCACCATGCGAGCGTATAAGCTTTAGTATCGATACTACTGATTTTGATATTATAACAGTCGACAGATTGGACACCGGCATCAGTGGTTGAAATAGGAAAGTAATCGATTCTTTAAAATGTATCGAACAATTGGGAATCGATTTAATCCGATTTTTAGGTCTGGTTTCCAGACGTAAACATCACGCGACAACCAGCCATGACTGTGCTAAACTGGCTACCTGTCCGTATGCATTTTACAGTCCCTCGAATAACGACCCTATGTTATTGTTTGGGGAACTCTACTCGAACTAAAGTTGACCACAGTCGCTACATGAACTTGCCCATTGGTGCCCACAGCACCTCCAAAAAGGCTATTTAAAATTTTAAATGCATGTTCCGATTTCGAAAAAATTACCGACATCAAATATGTTTCAGCTGTTTTCGCAGAACCGCAGAACCAGTCTTAATATTTGTGTCAAAAGAAGTTCCCATGAGGGCGCCTTTCACTCGAATAATTTCACTGCGGTTTCAGACGTCTTGTGATTGGACGGTACCAGCACAGTGGGCGGGACGTATTAACAGTATAAAACCATATGCAGCACGATATGTGGCAGAGAGACTCGTCCCTACCATTGTTCCCCCATTGTGTCTCAAACATCCAAGGAATTTCTAAGGAATTCTTTTCAGTTTTTAGGGGGAGTTGGTGCGTTAACAAAAGGGAAGAGTGTGTTGAGGTATAGGGGCGTTAGGGGGGAAGTCCCTTTGCCACATATCGTGCTGGGTATAAGTAAAACCACGCACCGCCCACCACGTGGAACAAACCGTCTGAAAGGAAACATGTTGGTCGAACCATTATCTAAACAAAGGGCGTGTACTTCATGGAATGTTGCGCTGTATTTTACATATATTGCTGCATATATAGCGCATGCATGCACCAGCCTCTCGCGTTATTTTACGGGGTGTTTTCCTCCGACTAGGTCAGGACCAGAGTTTCATCAATTTGAACAAAGCAGAAAACTGCAAGTGCCCGCCGACAAGACTTTTTTTTTGAAACCACAACAATTGCAAAGAAAATGTAAGTACTGGAGGGTATTCCATAACGTAAATGTCGGCATAGACAGTCGCCAGGTCCATGAGGTCACCACCTATTCATCAGCCATATTATTGTAGCCAAAATCGGCGAAAACCTAGTTTTTTTCTTAAAATGCGTGTTACGTATAACTCTATTTTATAAAATCGTATCTCCAGTAGTCAATCATGAAGAAGGAAGCACATGAATATGGGTCTTTCTGTAAATTATGGGTCCAATGTTGGTGTCCCCCGTTACATTTTACATCTTGTTTTTGTAAATTCAGGATACATTCTTTAAATACTTTCCATCTCACAGAGTGAGTACATAAAGTACAATTCATACAAAATGGTTTAAAAGCCATTTTAATGATTTTTGTACGAAAAATAACACATCATGTGTAACGGGGGACACCAAATGTCACACTTTTGGACCCCTAATTTATAGAAAGACCCATATGATATTTGGCCCAATTATTGTGCCCACGAGGTTACCGCTGCCAACAGAACATGTCCCATTGTCCGCACACGCCCCAAAATCACTCGAGCGTGGGAAGCGTTAGACTGGTTGTACCTGTACCCCATATGAATGCAGGTCAACTCGACCGTTGTACTAATTATAACTCGATCGTTGTACCAACTAGTGCTAGTACCAACTCGACCGTTGTACCAACTCGTTCAACGGGAAAAGTTCGCGTCGGTTTGGGTTCACGAAAATCTCTTTCGCGTTTTGCTAGCGTGGCGCGCGGTCAATCAACTTGCAAATTGTGCACGCGCACGGTGAACGTACATCGCATCGGTTCGCGTGCCGGCGCAACGACTGAGCCTGTGATTTAGTCCATCGTCCGCCCAGTAATAAGGCATCGTACAGATAAAATCCATATACAGCTGATTTATATTTCCTCATTTCCGCAAAAAAAGCACAACAGACTGTCTCGCGCGTGCGACAAGAAATAGCAGTACGCACAATGGCCGGGTTGGTTCGACTTTGAAGTCGAGTTGGACGCGACAAACGAATAGTCGGAATCTTTAGGCCTGGGAACCAGACTAGGGTAGCGTGGCACACTTAAACCCTTCGCGGACGTTAGGTGGCCACGCTGCCCTAGTCTGGTTCCCAGACCTAAAGATTCCGACTATCGTTCGTGTGTGGATTATGAGGTAGGCCTAGCCTATAGACTGCCGAAGTGAATATTTGTGATCTTTTGTTGGTTGCCTAGGCAATTGGCTCTAAACTAAAAATCACTGAACCGTGTCCCTGTGCTTTGCAAGGGTACTTTTTCCGATCATGATAGTTTAGAGCCAATTGCCATGGCAACCCACGTCACACTTCGGCTGTCTATTGCAACCTGTCTAACGCTTCCCACACGCTCGAGTAATTTTTGGGAGTGTACGAAACTGGGACATATTCTTTCGGCAGCGTTAACCTCGTGGGCACAATTTTTGGCCAAATATCATTTGCATGTGCTTCCTTCGTGATTGACTACCGAAGATACGATAGACGACTAACACCCGTTTCATACAGGCGCACCAGAGTCGCGCCGAAATAATTATATTAAGAGCGACTTGAGTCGCTCCGATTTACTTTCAGACAGGCGTTCTTAATGCGAGCCATGCGCACACTGAAGATCGACGTCTGTAATCAAGTCGCTCTTCAGTTGTTCTGACCGACTGGAACAGTCGATCTTTCGACTTCTGGTGAACCAAGTCGCTCCTAATTGTTTCATACGTCGATCTTTCGGCGAACTTGATTCAAATTCCGGCAATAATTTAAGTCGGCGCGACTATGAAGCGCCTGTATTAAACGGGTGTAAGGAGTCTAGCAGGACGATATAACATAGTAAGTAACACCGTGACGCATTTTAAGAAAAAAATTGTTTTCGCCGATTTCGATTGGGAGATGTATACCTTAGCTACCATTGTTAATCAATAGGGTGGCGAGGTCGATCTCACCCTCTAAAATTGGTATTTTTTCCCGTTCAGATTGAACACGGATTTTGGTAAATGTATATATTGGAATCGATAGCTTATTCAATTCTAAGATATACTTCCCAATTGCACTTCTGTCGGAAATGTTACATTTCTGAGATAAATAAATGATAAAATCACTGCACAAAGTAAATACATGTAGGCCTATGCACAAAATTAAGGCGCGAGCGGTCCGTGCGTAAGCGCGACAACAGAGGGCGTTTCGTGCACGCGTGAATGGTTATCTTGTGCACTAAATTGCAGTGCAATTTTGAAAGAGAAAATGTGATTTATTTTTTTTCTACAGAAAAGCAACATTTGCGACAAACGTCTTAGAATTTAATGAGCTATCAATTCCAATATATAATTTTACCAAAATCGGGCTTTTTACGTGATCTGCAATTCTGGTTTAAATCCATTGGTAAATTACAAATTTCTTTAGGATTAAAGGTACACACCGGCTTCGTTGGGCTATTTTGGGCTCGAAATTGACCCATACAATATTCTGAATGCCCTTTCGAAATAAACTGAACATATCCTGAAAAGAAACCACGGAATTTTTCCGTTTTTGGGCAATTTTCAAAAAACAGAGGTCACGTGACTTTTCGGAACCAGATTCTGGTTCCGAAAAGTCACATGGTCTTGCGAGTTAGTTTCGTGTCCAGTCGCATGAAAGTTTGTTTCTGCAGAACTGCACCAAATTCAACTCTGATTTTCCTGCAATATTTATAAGTAAGTGATAAAACAAAGACTATGTATACATGTATGAAACAAAGTTGAACATAAGTATGACAATTCGAACATAAATTTTTGTTTCAAGAGTCCAGAGAACGGGAGCGAGCGCGTGCTACGGCAGTGTAAGATATTTGCCCCGGCAAATATCCCGACATCCTCTTGCAACAGTGCCCCTCTAAAGCACTCCCTAACTCCTGCGTACAGTGGCCCTGTTGAAAAAGGCCCCATTTGGCGGTGGGACTAGCGACAGAAATCTTGTCGCCTCTGCTGGACCAATCGGGATGCTTGCAGTGCATTGTAGCACGATTGCAGGCATTCAAATGTAACGCGCGCAGATTGTAAACACCGTACATGCATGTGATACATGTACTCGGTAATGCTGGCCGTTGTCCGCGTCGGCGATTGGCTGCTATTTAAAGCATACTGGGGAATCCGTTCCATTACATTCGTCAGCATGCATCCCTGTTATTAATGTGAACAACTGCGGAGTAAATAAGGTTCGTCGTTTGAAAGTTTGGTAGGAATGGGACAAACATTAGGAACGGAACCCAATACAATTTCTGGAAAGTATAGAAATCGTTTCTTTTCGGCATAACATGACCGAATTGATTAAATTACATCAAAATGACTCGGGCGTGAGTTGGCTCAAGACAACAGCCTGCTCGCTCCACAGATTTGCGTGTATTTCCTCAGGGTATTGTCACGTCGCTTCGCATAGTGGAAATTCCCTGAGATCTCGGGATGATATCCCGAGTGCACACACACGTATACGTACGTACGGCCGGGTTGGTTGCTCCGGTGTACGTTCGTGAAGAAAAAACATGATGCCAACTTCTCGAAAGAAAACGGAAATTCCTATTCGGTCGTCCGGGCTGTCCAGTGAAATCGTGAGTAGAACATTGGGTATATCCCGAGGGAGAGAAGAAGGGGGGAGAGGAGCGAATCGTTCGTGAAGCTCGCGCGTAGTTGCAACTGCTGGTAAAGCGTATAACCCGTCTTTTGACCGTTTTTGTTAATTTTGCACTTCTTTAGTAAATTACGGGATATTTTGATCTTTTTTCACAACGACCATCAAAAAAGTATTGTCAATGCTGCTACATCACTAAATCATGTAAACAGTAGACCGGTGTGTACCTTTAAAAGTAGGACATGTTTTTTGACATGTAGTTTAATGCCCTTTCCAGGCAGGTAGGTCATTCGGCCACTAATATTGAATACAACGGTTCTATTTGTTTTCAGTAACAATGAAGATGTTCTCCGCCCTTGTTCTGTTGTGCGTCGTGTTTAATCTGGCTGAAGGAATCTATGAAGGTATGCTCATATTGCTATATTTTACTTAAAGAGGAAGAATCCCCCTAGACGAAAATCCCGCAGTTAGGCTTTTTTCGATAGTCCAAACATCCCTCTTGCCGACGTGGATTTTTATAATTTTTTTATTGTCGGTTTTAAGTGGATAAATTGCAAGCAAAAGTGCGCTTTTCGAAAATGAGATTTTCGCGATTTCTGAAACGCTCATTAGGTATTCATGATATGCGCGTGACCCCGTGACGCAATCCTGAGAAAGAAAAGTCAACACGATTGTTAGCTCCATACGTTTACACGCAAACAACTTGGAAAACCGTCTCTGTTAGATGGTATTTTTTGAAGAATTTTGTTGGTCCAAAAAGCCAGATATATGGGTCTTTCTATAAATTAGGGGTCCAAAAGTGACATTTGGTGTCCCCCGTTACACCTGATATGTGTTATTTTTCGTACAAAAATCATTAAAATGGCTTTTAAACCATTTTGTATGATTTGTACTTTATGTACTCACTCTTTGAGATGGAAAGTATTTAAAGAATGTGTCCTGAATTTACAAAAACAAGATGTAAAATGTAACGGGGGACACCAAAGCTGGACCCCTAATTTATAGAAAGACCCATATGCCCAGTAGTTGCGTGGTTGTATGTTTTACCAGACATCATGAAAAAAAAGAGCAGAAGCTAAGATTCTTTTTTATTACGAAGAGAGAGAAAAATGAGTCGCTCATTCTAACTTATACCGGCCGATGTGCATATAGGCCTACCGTGTGCCAATTTCAAACACGTAGGAACTACGGCGCGGCCCGCAGGCACCATTCCACTGCTGTACACGGACCGCTGTTCGTTCCGTGACAAACACCGGTCGCAATGCACCAGTGTTTCCTTCAAAAGACTCAACTTCATTGTGAGCCACAATTTTAGGATTTTTTTTCACAAAAAAAGGTAATAGTAGATTATTGTCGTTTTACATTAGGTGTTTTCACGTTTTTATTTTGAATTACAAGGACAGAACAGGCATGATGAACATACACTTCGTATATTTTCCATTCAATACTGCACAGGCCGTTTTGTGTGTTTCTCAGGATGACGTATCGCCCCTGTTTGTAAACAAACCAAGTGACCTCGAGCGTTTCAGAATTCCGGGTGAGGAGGGTCGGAACTGAATTGCGTTTTAAACAAATACTGTCGGTTTTTGGCGGAAAACGCGTTGTAATCGCGTTGTAGAAACAAAACCTCCATGATAAACAGGAAAACTAAAAAAATGTGGATGGGGGGATTCTAGCTGTTTAAATAGCTGTTTATATATTCACTTCTGCATGGACCCGCGATATAGACCGTATCGAATAGCCGCCATTTCGTTGGACAGTTTTTGTTCCATGAGGACATGCATGGTTGCACATATTGTGCTTCCATTGTTGAACAGTTTAAATAACAAAAGTTGCCCACGAAATGGCGGCTATTCGATACGGTCTATTGGCTAAACACATGGGCTAGATGGCCAATAACGTTGGCTTTTATGCCGTGTAAACATGATGTATGCGTGAAGAGCCTCGTTTTTAACGCAACCGTGCGATGGATTTCATGGGGAAAATGCAGTATTTATGGAGCCATCACATTTTATTTATAAATGGTATAAACGCGGAAGGAAGGCTCAATCGTGTGCCCTGGGGCCAATTTCATAAAGCTGTTTAGCAGAAAAAAATTGCTTAAAGGCACAGGCCCGTCAGCAATGCGCGCCGGCCAAATTCGTGCTCGAAACACGCAGCTCCATGCCTTTGCTATGGAGCTGCGTAATGCGTGGCACACATTTGGCGGGCGCGCATTGCTGACGAGCCTGTGCCTTTAATCCATATTTGTTTGCTTTATAAAAATGCGTTTCAGTCAAAATTTCATACAATTATTATTACAACTGACTGGTGTTAGACTATTCTTGCTAAAAACACAAGTTGACATACAATTTTGACTATTAACCCATTTTTATAAAGCAAACAAATTTTGGATTAAGCACATTTTTCTGCTCAACAGCTTTATGAAATTGGCCCCTGATCGGTTCCACAGAATGCAGACTGGTGCCAGCTATAATGTGCGTTCCAAATCTCGTGAATAAATAAGCTGAAACATTTTCAACCGGCAGTTTGCAGTCTGTAAGACTGATTCGGGGGACACGATTAAAAGAAGCGTATCCAGATTACATTTTGAGCCACCAATGTGTTTCATGGGTGTTGGGATTTTGCTACCATATCATTTGTAATTATATTTTTCTCGTTACCATTCTGAAATTCGCGTTCTCTATCCGTATATTTTCAAGGATGTCGTAAAAAAAAAACACCGATGTCTTGTAAACTAATTTATCTGGTTCCATAAAGAAGTGCAGTGATTACACCAACCTTTTTGCTTCCACATCCAAATTGGACTGATTGCAAATTTCATGTTTTCTTCCCATGGATAGTATTTTGGGAAGGTATTTTATATGATTGTTAGGTTGGAAAGAATTCCGTTTACTGGTCGCCACTTGTTTTCCACATAATGACTTAAGAATCACAAGTGTGTTAATATTTTAAAGTGAAGTGATTTTAGGAGTGAAAACATTCAAAAATTTCCTTGAAAATACTTAAACTTTCTCTGTCCTGTTCCATTGGTTTAACACACGGCGTCTCAGTGGCGACCAGTGAACGGTATTCGTACCTAAGGTCCATACAGTATAAAGATCAACATATTAAAGTAGCTAGCTTAATGGTAAATGTTGTGCCTCATTGCCATAGACTTTGTGCACAAGCACATACATCGGACATTTGGCATGTTTAATGACGTCAAGCTTTAATTACTTGTGCGTTTTGCCATAGGGTTGTTAGAGAACTTGATGATTTCTAAAAAAGCCCAGGTCGTGATAAAGCAGGTTTCCCCATTTCAACTGTATTTTTGGTTGGGCGTCTGCACGTTAAGCGGAAGGTCCCCAGTTCGAATCCGGGTGAAGCCAAGTTGTTTTTCACTGCATCCAGATTTTCCAAACTCATGAACACTTGTACTTGTACACATTTGTATCTTACTGTATTTGTTTTGCTTGTGAAAGTGGCCCTATTTTTCTCAGTAGCGTAAGGGAATTGAACGCACGCTTGTCTTTTTGGTAGTTTCCACTTTTGCAGGGGTGATTTCATTTCAATTTAGTGAAGAAACGCGATGGACAACCCCCATAAAATGTAATAGAATTTAAACGATGAGCCTTCATTCACTGTTTTGCTTTTTGTCCGGAGACGCTGTAAGACGTTTAAGTATTTTTAAATGATTTTTAAATATTTAAACAAGTTTGTTTTTAGAAAAATAAGCATTTTCTAGCAATGACTAATTGACAACAGTCCCTGTGCGATTTACCATAGGGTTGTTGGGGAACTTGATGGTTTCTAAAATAGCCCAGATCGTGATAAAGCAGGTTTCCCCCCTTTCCAACTGTATTTTTGGTTAGGCGTCTGCACGTTAAGCAGAAGGTCCCCAGTTCGAATCCGGTGAAGCCAAGTTGTTTTTCACTGCATCCAGATTTCCCAAACTCATAAACACTTGTATAGACATTTGTATCTAACTGTATTTGTTGATATAGTGTAGCTTGTGACGTGAAGTGGCCCTTTATTTCTCAGTAGCGTAAGAGAATTGAACGCACGCTTGTCTTTTTGGTAGTTTCCACTTTTGCAGGGGTGATTTCATTTCAATTTAGTGAAGAAACGCGATGGATAACCCCCATAAAATGTAATAGAATTTAAAAGATGAGTCTTCATTGACTGTTTTGCTTTTTGTCCGGAGACGCTGTAAGACGTTTAAGTATTTTTAAATGATTTTTAAATATTTAAATGTTTTTAGAAAAATAAGCATTTTCCAGCAAGGACTATTTGACAACAGTCCCTTGAAAGACGGGTGGTATCCGTTGTTTTAGGGATACTGGTCAACCTATTTAGTTAGTTTTTGTTTCTTCATAATTTTCCTCATATTTGCAGATAACGATGCTTTGGCGTTGCGAGACCTCATATACAAGGTGCTTGATAAACTGGATGACTATTCCAAGAGGAATGGTGAGCCTGCAATTAAGCTTATTTCTATACACGCGTAGGTTGGTATGATTAATTACATGGCTTATGCTTACTCGTAAGCCGGGATCTGTTTTCGCGACTGCAACCACTTTCTGACGTAACTGTGAATTAAACCAATGGTCACCGGTAATCGAAGTCGCCCATTGGTGAAATCAGTAATTACGACAAACGTTTCTTGTTACGGTCGCGAAAACAAGACCCTGAAAACCTTATCTCAAATACCATTCTGGTGATTTTGTGCAATGTAAAACTGTACTGCGGGAGTTTAGACCGAAAAGTCTCTCGAAAATGGAGCAAATGAGAGACGTCAACAAATCTACGTCGCATATGGCTTCATGTGATTGTTTGGAGTACTGATGAAATGGCACGTGCGGTATAGTGTTGGTCCGTGATTTCGACGTGGTATGTGCTTTGCTAACGTGGGAATTTGTTACCGAAATACTCTTCGGAGGTAGCTCTTGTGCCGGGGGCAAGCTGATTTAAATCAGTTAAAGAGTGCGATGTAAAATACAGTGAGCATGACGCAGGTAACACAAATGAGCGGCGGTTCGGCGAGTGCTCCATTTAATCCCACGATGCTTTGCGCGGAGAGGATTGTTACGTCGTCTCGCTTGTGGGTTATTTGCCATAGAGCTTGTATAGGCCTACTCGCATAATATCAATAAATATTGATGTTTGGTTGACCAACGGTTGGAATGTAGATGCAGTGCACACAGCACGGAAACGAGGGAGTTAAACAAATTCTGAAAAAGCATGATCTGCCTTTTTTCCCACCAAAATGCAGGAAAGCATTAAAGGCAGTCTCGTCAGCAATGCGCCCGCGCCAAATTCGTGCCACGAAATACGCAGCTCCGTGCCCTTGCTATAGGAGCTGCGTATTTCTGGCACGAATTTGGCGCGCGCGCATTGCTGACGATCTTGTGCCTTTAAGTTACAGAACAGTCTGGCTTAGACGATCAATCTTTTGTGAGAAAAGCGAAGAATATGGGGTCGCATGAATAAAAAGTAGTATTTGCTTTTACTTCAATATTTGTAGTATTTACTACCATCCGTATGAATAAAAATGAGTAAAAGCGTTTACTTGAAAGTATTTTCTAAATGTTAAAAGTATTTACTTGTACCTGGAAAGCATTTGCTTTTCTTTTTAGCGTTTACTTAACTCCGTATGAATAAAAGGGGGCAGATACTACAAATTGCAAGTAATTACTTGTCCTTTTTCAAGGTAGCTCCAGAGCTACCTTAGGAATAGAGAAGTAAGGACTCAACGGGAGAAATGGCAGCGTTTACGAATGTTGTCCCTCGCCAGGGAAAGGTTTATGTTCCAATTTTGTCAACAGCACACTATTATGTGTCAATAATTTCACGAAAACGTCTTGCTTTGATTCTTGAGAAGAAGCGTGTCCTTCATCATGATGGTCAGAATCAACATCACTCATTGCTGACTTGTCGATTTTGGATTTAACTCTTAACTTCTAACCTAATACTGCTTGTGTGACTGCGTGCGTGCGTGTGGAGTGTACGTGAATGGTTTTACAACACAAAGGAATTAGTTTTATTTCTTCAAAGTCATTCGGCCATGCACGCAGCATGATTTGCAGAAGCATTTACTACAAAGAATTAAGTGAGTGCTTTGCAGTAAAAGAATAAGATTATTCATACGGAATGTAGAAGATGCTTTTACTGAATGCTTCTACTTTGAAGTAAATTCTTTTACTTTTTGCTAATACTTCTTAGTATTTACTACTTTTTATTCATACGACCCATGGTTCTTATCGGGATTTAAACCTCGGACCTGAGGCACACCGGGAAGATGCTCTACCACCTGAGCATTTAATGGGATATTTTTCCCAAATTACCAAACTGGAACTCTTGTCGCTGTTCAGTTGAAGAAAATATTTTAAGTTCCTTACAATTTTTCCCCCAGAAATCTGCAATGGCGTTCGTTGTCGCGGCGATGAGGCCTGCCTGGTTAACCCAATTACCGGCGTGGAGTTCTGTACCATGAGGTGATGGATGGATGTAAACCAAAATGAACGTTCGGTCGACGTCCTGAAACGCTCTGTCCTGAAACGCTTTGTCCGAACGGAAACGAACACTGGTTCCGAAGTAGAGATTTTTTACATAGCATAAAATAAAGTTACTTGCGTCTGATCTAAAGATGCATTTCCTTTCACATATGTACATTTAGTATCCAGATAACCAGGGGCCAGTTTCATAGAGCTGTTTAGCAGAATCATTTGCTTAATCCAAAATTTGTTTGCTTTATATAAATGGGTTAATAGTGAAAATTGTGTATCAACTTGTGTTCTTAGCAAGAATAGCAGAACACCAGTCAATTGTAATACACATCACATAAAATGTTGACCGCTAAAATATTTTTATAAAGCATACAAATTTTGAATTAGGCAATTTTGTTCTGCTAAACAGCTTAATGAAATTGGCACCATGCAGGCCCTCTCACACACGGACAAATCTCGGTCGCGAGAGTTGGCGAATTCGGGAAACTCTTGGTAAAACCCTTGGCGTCACAATGTCTACGAGCTTACTACTAGTTAGGTACGAGTCGGTTACGAATTTGATACGAGTGTAATACGAGTTTTACGAGTTAACTACGAGTTTTTACGAATTATCCAGGAGTTTCCCAAGTAAGGCTGGATCCGAAATAGTGGCTGTGGCTGTGGCTGTTGCTATGCTGTTTCTAAGGACTGTCATTGTCCGCCCATAGCAACAGCATAGCAACAGCCATAGCCACAGCCACAGCCACTAATTCGGATCCAGCCTAAGTCACGAGTTCACTATACGACCTTTCCGAGCTTATGTGTGGTACGAGTTACATGACTTAGCGCCATTTTGCGTGGGATTTTGCGCCAAACCATCTGTAATTTTACTGACTCTTGCATCTCGTGCTTTAAGACTTATAACTCGTAGACTACTCGTACAACTCGTATCAAACAGTGCTGTACGAGTTTGCTACGAGCTGTACGAGTAGCCTGCGAGTTAAGTTATATACAAGATTGGTGCGAGTTGCTCACTAGTTTGCAACTCGTGGCTGAAATTTTAAACATGTTTAAAATGTTCGCCACGAGTTGCGCGCTGGTACAATATGATACGAGTTGCTACGGGTTGAGCCCGAGTTACACGAATCATCCCGAGTTGTCCCACGAGGTTTATCGAATTCACCAACTCGTGAAGCTCCTGTCGCTCGCGGGGGAGATTTTGCCGTGTGTGAGAGGGCCTTAAATTGTGTTGCTATGTAATGTGACCGGCCGGCCGGTGCAAGCGACGGGTGAGAAATACAGAATCGTTAGACCGTATCGAATAGCTGATATCTAAGTTGTAGGGCAGTTTCTCTTTTCCGTGAGGACATGCATGGTTGAACATTTTGTGTTTACATTGTGGACCAATTTAAATGTCAAAAGTTGTCCCACAAGATGGCAGCTATTCGATACGGACTATACCGTGTTTACCGTAGGAGAGAATGCCATAAAGCAACCAGACTATAAGTTGCTAGGCATTGGTCTGCACCACGTAGCAACAACAGCATAGTATGTGACTTTCTAAACCGTATTTAAAAGGGAATAATACGGGGCGCCAGCCACAGTGCAAATGTTACATGCAAAAGGCTAATTCCAGTATAGTCTGTGAGCCAGCCCAAAAACAATATATATATCTTGCTTTTTTGTTTATAGGGGTCATGGGTACTAACCTCTTGTATCGTTGTCTAAAAATAAAAGGAATATGTTAGAAAGATGTGGTTTAAATTGGAACATTGAGAAGAGATGCGTTAGGTTTGACTGCATTGCACACATGCCAGAATATGATTTTAAGCTAAGATCGTGTAGCTCAAAAGACTCCTGTCAAACAAATGTCTATATCTGAGATATCTTTAACCCTGCTCTGGCCGATAGACTAATAATAATAATAATAATGATGATTGGATTTGTATAGCGCACATATCCAACCTGCAGGGTGTTCAAGGCGCTGTTACCATTATTACCGCTGCCATCAGGGAATCACCAGAACCATTTCGCTTCAACTAGGTGTCTGCTGGTCAGGCGCACAACCCTATCAGCAGTTAGATTGTAGCATTCCCCTTTAAAACAGCTTCCCATATATCGCTTGGGTTGACGAGGCATCTGGGATTAAGTGCCTTGCCCAGGGACACGGACACGTTGGTCGAAGTGGGGCTCAAACCCCCAACCTCTGACTGGGAGTCCCGCTCCATACCCACTAGACCACACGCGTGATTAAAACACATTTTTAATAATTCCAGAAACATTTTGCAATGTGGGGTACCGTGGCCGAGTGGTTTGGGTCACCACTGACAAGCAACACTCTGGTGAAAAGTTGGCCGTGGTACCTGTGCCCTTGAGGAAGGCACTTAAACACACTTGCTCCATCCTTCTGAAGGGATGTAAAGCTGTTGGTCCAGTGTGTTGTGTAACGCATTTAAAATATCCCGGAGCGTCCTTTCGTGATGAGTTAGGGGATTCCCCGGTGTTTCTGGCCGTCGGCTGCCAATGGCGCCACCCACCTCGATGTTTAGGTAGAAGATACATGCAATCAGCCTACAGGCTGCGATTTGAAGTTGATTGAACCCATTAAAAAAAGAAAATAAAAAAATGTTAAGACTAAGTGAAGTAGGCCTATATATGTGACCCGCTCTGCAAAAAAGAGTCGCAAGTCGCGCTGGCTAGTATTCTTTTTGCGAACATAAAAAGAAATCCGCGGCAAATCCACGCTCAATAAAATACCAAAACACAATGGAAATTCCTGGCGGTGCCCAGATACCGCCTGGAATGTCTGTATTTTATTGAGCGTAGAAATGCCACAGATTTCTTTTTATGGTTGCAGAGCGGGTCACAATATATAAGTACTTTTTCCGGTATAGGACAACCGTTTTGGGAAGAGTGCTCTGTGGGACCACTTAAACGGTAAATTTGTCGGCAAGAAACTCTGCCGTTGACACCCATTTTCTCAACTTAAAGTTCTCATAAAAATGTTTTTCGACCTAGACCGAAATGGTTACAAACCTAATAAAAATGTTGAGAAACCTAATAAAAATGTTTTTTGACCTAAAAATATGGTTTTAGAGCAAAAAAGCGTTAAGACGACCGACAACCGGTCGTCCTAACGCGGCCGGTCGTCTTAACATACCTTTTTTATCCAAAACCGGTCGTCCTATACAGGAAAAAGTGGTTATATATTTTCGTAAAATAAACACAAACTTAATTTGGTGCAAGCATTTCCTTTATTAATTGATTACAAGAACCACAATAAATCACAAATCACACAATCATATGCGTCACCTTCAATTAAGGCTTAAAGGCAGTATACATGATTGGTATCTCGAAAATCAGAAATGTTCACAGATTTACGCCTAACTTACACAATATAAACATGATGACCGTAGAAAACTTCCCCTGAAATGGTTTTGTCTGAAGTGCTATAGTCTTTGAGAAATGAGTAAAACAATAGTTTCAATTTGCCCCAAAACCATTTCGCCGAAGTGCCATTTCGCCCTAAACCACTTCGCCCGGGTGCCATTTCGCCCCAAATCACTTCGTCCAAACACTACATCGCCCAAACGCCGCGGCCACTTCGCCCCAAAACCACTTCGTGCACAGGCTGTGGTTCAGGGCGGAATTGTTCAGGGCGAAGTGGTTTTAGGGCGAAATGACTGCAAACCCTTTTTTGACTGTTTTCTCAAAAGTTAGACGAAGTACGAGCTGGTTTTTGCTCAGGTTGGTTTTAATCATGCATATCTACAATCACACAGGAGGATAAAACTATTTTTAACAGTTTACCAATCATGCATACTATCTTTAAAGCTCGTTTACATTTGCACATCAAAAGCGAAACTATGATATAGCTTTTTTTTATGAAATACCCTTTTTGACTAAGTGTATAATCGAAAATTAACTTCAAGATTTTTCTTCGAGAACGAACGCAACTTACAATTGCGAAGAAACTTAAGGACAATTTTAGGGCTTGAGGATCAATCTATGAAGATACCTTAACTCGCATATATCCCAGTTCCAACCAACAAGTTACCTACAAGTCACCATATTTAAAATATTTGTTAAATTTCAACTACGGATAACTAATTTAATCACAAAACAAAATAGAAAAATTGTGTCAATCTATCGTGACTTTGAAAACGTTTGAAGGTTACAAAAGCCTTGTGCCGTTTCACATAATTAGTAAACTAACACAAATAAATGCACACAAATATACCTCACGGGTAATGAGATTTTGATATCATGTCGTATTTTTTCATTAATACTCATCAGGGGGCATCATAAATCTTTTTGATATCGGGTGGGGTGGGTGGGTCTGTCGGCTAAAAATGTCGAGAAAAAAGTTTTGAAAAGAAAATTGGGAGGGGGTGGGGTGTTCTCTACGGCGTCGCTAAAACAAAATTAGCTCGTTGAAAAAAAAATGGGGTGTCTTGCTAAACGAAAATTAAACCAAAAAAAGTCCAAAATAGGTAGGAGACCATGGGACAAATGGCCCAATTACCCCCACATAAGAAGGCCTCCAATAAACTCTTTCACTAAGGGCTTTTTTTAGAGGGTGGTTCGTACCAGATGTGAGACCTTTTCGTTTCAGCTGAGAGGCCCTTTCCTCTGGGCCCCCCTCTTCCAGTCCTCCACACAAGCCATAGCACAATCTCAAGAAGAGTCCCCTTGAACCTGTGAATTGGCACCTCCCCTATTGTCAATTAACAAGTGACAAAATCCCCACCCTAGGGCAAATTCATGTGACAAAATCCTTAGGAAAAATGAAAAACCTGACCAAGTCCCCGCCTAAGGGGCGGGGCAATGCGGGAGGAAGAGGGGAATTTGGTATCGATTTGTTTATGATGCCCCCTGTAATACTATAAATAAAAAAGGCTTGTCACTCTAAAAATTAAATTAAATGCCAAAACCGCCTTTTTACCAATTATAAACTTTGTCGAAATCGACGTTTGTTAAACCTGTACGTTTACCATCGTGTAACCGGTGCTCAATTTAAAAAGTCCAATGTTAGATGATTTGTATATTCATTTTGATGGTGACGATTTTGGCATTACATAAAAGTGAATTCTGAATAATACAATTCTCGAATAAAGTTTACATTTTCTAATTATCTAAATGCCCAATTATTTGAGTGCATCTTTTGACAAATTCAACCACAACAGAGACTTCTATTAAGAACCATGCGACTATGATTTTGTAAGCACTGCTAAATGTGTTTAAAGGCACAGGCTCGTCAGCAATGCGCGCCCGCCAAATGCGTGCTCGAAACACGCAGCTCCGTGCCTTTGCTATGGAGCTGCGTATTGCGTGGCACACATTTGGCGGGCGCGCATTGCTGACGATCGAGCCTGTGCCTTTAAGACTTCTACACTTTTGCATGTATAACCGAATGTGAAAAGACTACTTATTTCAAAGTTTCAAACTAATATAAACATACGCAATACCATTTGGGCACATTTTACACATGCATAGTGAAAACGTCACCCTTTACGTGTTGCCAAGATTACTTGGCAACGCAATAAACCCAGTGAACTGCGCTCTGGCGAATATTTAGACTCAATTACCATGGCAACTGACGTCACACTTAATCAGTAGTCTCTACGAATCCGAGTAAAATAATTTTTTCAAATACGGTAGTGTAAAGTAGAGATCGGTCAGATCACAAAGTGTGCTCCAAATGTCGGCAAATTTGGAAATGAAGGAATTTTCCGACGAACTTCAAAATTTGCATGCTCCAAACTGTCTATATTCCGAACTCATCCTGCCAAATTGACAGACTTTCGCCGGGAAATGGCCGAGAAATCTAACGATGTAGGGAAAATGGGGCCCGGGCTCCGGCCTACTACCCCAATCGTGGCGGCAAGGCAACCCTGCGCGGGTGTAGTCCTGACCTGTGCCCGTGCTCGGACCTTTTGCCCACCCCGGTTTGTGACGGGAACTTCAAAATTTGCATGCTCCAAACTGTCTATATTCCGAAATCAAGGGTATTTATAAGACAAGACTTGGTAGAAAGTGAAACTGACAAATCAGATGCAGCCTTAAAGTGGATGGAACGACCATGACAGCAATGTCCAAGATTGGTTGTGATTGGTTAATTTCTCTCTTATTTATAAAAGGCACATTTTAAAACTCCACCCACGAGTCGATATTCGATTGCGCCAGCAGGGTGTTCGTTTAACAAGCTAATTAAAAGTTGCATTTTACTATCGGAACTAACCGTTATGAGGGTCCAAATTTCTCCATAAGAAAGAATAGTGACGTTGGAGAAAATCAATAGCAGCCTGACTGCAGCTCGACGGTATAAATTAGCTCATTTTGTCAGTTTGCCGTTAGACAGTCTAACGGCATAATTGCTGCGTGTCGTGATTGCCGTAGAGACAATTAGGCCTTTGCGTCTAACAATTATCTTCACACGTCCTTCAAATTGTCCTCCGCTTGTATATTTTCGCTCTATGTTCATGCGAATTTAATTTTCTATTGAATGCGTCTGCTGGTCTGCAAATATATATCGCGCTCAGGGGCGATATGACATAAACCATAAACAATAAACTACAAACCATCACAATATGCTACTATTAATGTGTGACGTCAGTTGCCAGGGTAACTGGGTCTAGACATTCGCTGGTAATCTGAAACGTCAATTGCTCAGCGCAGGGAAACGTTACATTGGTTTTAGTACAGACCCAGTAACATTGGCAACACACAAAGGGTGACGTTTTCACTTTATAGTAATCCATGTCCGTACGTACATTTTTAAAAGCAAAGTCAAATGTCGGTGAAAATGGTAACCGAATTTGCAGTTTTGCAACCGCTATATGTATAGAGTATCGCTTGTCAATCAGTTTGTGATATCAACAATCTAGAACCGAAGTTACAGTTTTTTCTCAGTCGCTTTAACACAGTAAACTGCAACTAAAGTGGCGATCGTTAGAAGTAAAATTACACTAAAAATTCCACACGGTTTTTGTTCGAATGCATTTTTCTTCCAAAATAGGCGCATCTTGCTCAAATTAAAAAAAGTAACAGTCCATTGGAATCACTCGCATAACTTACGTGCATTGGCAACGGACATAAGGAATCATTAATTACTACTTTTGTTTCACAACGTTTGTCAATGGGCGTTAACTTAGTGGTCTGTTCAAAGTCTGCGCTATTTGACGGCCGTATGAGCTTTTGTAAAGTCTTTGTTGCAATTTTAATACAATATTTAATTCTGGCAAAGGTATTTTGTGTTACAATTACCGCACGAAGTGTTGTAGAAACGGAGTTATTTCTTTCAACAGTTGGGTTTAAGATTGCGAAAACCGTGTTAAAGCGATTGAGAAAAACTGTAATCTACTAACATTTCATTCAGGTGTTTGACAGAAAGCTTATTTTGCCAACATTTTACAGTACATGTAAAGTTCTACGCTGCCCTCGACCCCACCCCCCTCGACCCCCCCCCACCCCCACCCCCCCCCCCCCACCCCCCCCCCCCCCCCCCACCCCCCCCCCCCCACCCCCACCCCCCTCGACCACCCCCCCCACTACAAAAATCATTAGCATATACCTAACCATTCTACACGTGATAAACCATATTGATTATTAAGGTTTTTTTCTCATTAAATCACATTATCTTTGTTTTTTATATCAGTGTAAATTTGTATGACTTTTGTTGCGTCGAAAGTATTCTAGGTTTTTCTTTGATCAACGGCTTGTTTTTCAGATCGTACTAAGATATGTGTTTCATCCACGTACGTTTTTCGAAAACGGACCGCGGTTACTACCATGTTCAGTTATTTTAATAGAACATCCAGAGAGAGTTGGATTGAGAACATAATGATATTCCTTCCAAGTGTTCCAGTACATGGACTCACTTGGCTCTAATATACCGCCCGGGAGAAACAATTGATCGTGTTCGCGGTAGTATTGGCCATTTAAATTGGCTTTACCACAAAGCTCGTACCACCAACCGCCATGGCGTATCAAAGGACAATTATTAAAAGGTTTATGGTTGTCTTTCGTTTGAAATGGTTGACCAAAGTTATACCAAAGTGAGTCACCAGCCGTGTGAGAAAGGTGGAAACCTTGGTAATACATGGAGTAGGTATCACCGAGCAACTTAAACCCCAAATACTCCGCCCACGCCCTGCTCCCGCCCCAATCCTCCATGTCAAACCTGATAACCCACGGTCCCCCAAACTTAGTCAGATCTTGTATCGCCTTATTCCCGAGCCAGAACTCACCGGAAATGTTGCCAAAGCCCGATTCGTATTCGGTCCAGTTGCGGTAGAAATCTACGCTGCCATCTTGCCGCCGCTGGAAGACGATCCAGCCGCCACCGTCAGTGTCCATGTCGCAGTAGACCTCAAGACCGTCGCTGTACGCAGCCGGGTAGATCATGTACACGCCACTCTTGTTGTGACCCGCTTCCAGTAGCTTCTTGCAACTGCAGTAACGGTCGTCTGGGAACTCGACTGAAAGCAGCGGTGTGTCTTGACTCGAGTCAAAGTACACACTGTTTCGGATCGGCATCAAGCCATCCAAACTCTCCTCTCTGGTGTTATTCTTCAGTTCGCAGATTCGGCTGCATTTGTGGTAATTGAAGGACTTGCAGCGCGAATCGGCATGGCAGTCTCGCCCGCAAATAACCACATTGGCCGTGTCTTTTTCCTCATACGTAAACTCGCTCAGCGCAACATTTGTTGCTCCGTAGGACTCTACATTAAGGCCTGTGCAATGATTATGTGCTCCAGGAAATTCACACGAGAACACCAAATACACACATAAACGAGTTATCAGGAGAATCGAGCTTGAAACAAAAAGTGTTTTCATGCTGAGGTCCACAAATTCCTCTTTAAAAGTGAAACATCTGTTAGTGTAGATAACCGTTTGTTGTATGTAGGTGGTATGTATGTAGCACCGTACAACTGCAGCTCAGTCAGAAAAGGATGATCTGAAACATCATTTACATTGGTTACTAGTTACAGAACGTCGTCTTTTTCTTGATACTGCAACAACAGATTTGTTTTGCATCAAAAGATGTTTTCGTGAATCTACGAAAAATCGAACTCTCTCACTGCAGTTGTGAAATCCTTTATTTACTCCAAGCATCAGGCATCAGATTCGCTCGTTACGCCTCGCTTGTTGCAAATGCCAAGACGCGCTGAGCATTGCTGCGTTTTATTAGTCTCCTTCAAACTGTTTTTCCTTTGCGAATTAGAGGTATTATAATTGTTTTCTTGCCATTTTCACCGTATAAACTGGGTCTGTTTACCTATAGTTACCATGACATCACCTTTCCTCGCAGTGACAGGCAATTTCCGGTTGGCTCAATTTGTACATCACTGTCAGAATTTCAGCCTCCAGATTGTCGATATCCGTAGTTCTTTAATTGACACACTTGATATATCCAGGTTAAACACAATGTACGCGGGTATACCGCTGTGTAGCTCAGCTGGTAGAGCATCTGCCTGGTGTGATAGCTTGGGGGAACCGTGGGCGATACCACTGTGCGACATCATAGCTCAGCAGGTGTGTCGGAGGTCTTGGGTGAAACCTGAGGGAGTATATAACACGGTGTCTCATAGCAGCTGCTAGAGCACCTCCCCGATGTCAGAGGTCTTGGGGAAAACCCGAGTGAGTAAACCAGCGTGCCTCATAGTTCAGTTGGTAGAGCATCTGCCCAATGTGTCTTAGGGAAACCTGTGCCTCAATCATGGGAGAAATTCCCGGTGTGTCGGAAGTCTTGGGGAAGCCTGAGGAAGTATTTCACTGTATCTCATAACTCGGCTGGTAGAGCATCTGCCCGGTGTGTTAGTGGTCTTTAGGAAAACACGAGGGAGTCGGCTTGCAGAGCACATGCCCGGTGTGTTAGATGTGTTGGGAAAAACAGAAAGCATACCACTGTGCCTCATAGCTTAATGGTAGAGCATGTATTTGCTGAGTCAGAGATCTCGGGGAAACCCTGACGGATATACCACTGTGTCCCAGCTGGTAGAACATCTGCCTGGTGTGTGACAGGTTTTAGGGGAACCTGATAGGGATATATACCACTGTGTATAATGTTCAGGTACAGTTGGACACAAAACAACTGTGTTCTTGTCCTTGTTGTCAGAAGTTTTCGAGAGATTTACAATTTTTCAACCGCCCATGCCTCTGGTCTAGATTTCTGACACAATCGCCACGCCTCACTCGTTGCATGCAAATGCCAAGACGCGCTGTGTATTGCTTCGTTTAATTACTAATCTCCATCTAGCTGTTTTCCTTTGCGAGTTTAAGGTATTATAATTGTTTTTTTGCCATTTTCTCCGTAGAAACTGGGTCTGTTTACTTAGTTACCGTGACGTCATTTTGTCTTGTAGTGACAGGCAATTTCCGGTAGGCTCAATTTGTACATCACTGTCAGAAATTTCAGCGTCTAGTTACTTTGTCACTTTTGATATATCGAGGTCTAATACAATGCACGTGAATTAGCAAGCGTCACCAAATTCATGGACGTTTCTTGTGATATTGCCAAGAGACGAATTATTTAATTCACTGTTTATTTTATATTCGATTTCTATAGTTGGAACTAATTTTGCATTTTAGTTATTAGGTAGGTCAAGCCCCGAACAAGCTTCGTGGCCGTTAAAGGCCCTGTAGATGATCTGTTTTTGAGCGATTCTGCGAATAAAACCATTATAAATCAAAAGAAAGACATCAACAAACTCATCTGAAGAAATTTCAGCTTTGTCAAATGTACCACACGTTTAAAAAAACACATAAAAATCCGTATGCGTTTTCCTGGTCTTGGCGGGGTGTTTCAAATATTCGTTCTCAGTTGATCGGGTATGTAGCTTGCGTCATGCATTCTGTGGCGCACATCATATACTGCGTGAGGGCGCGACCATTAAAATGCATCGCGTTGGAACACGCACACGCAGTATACACAGCGCCCATGCATTTTGGACCGCGTAGATGCGAACCAAAAATAAGTAAATCGTTTGCAAACGATCTAAATAATTTCACCTTTACGGATTATTTTCTGGTAAATTTATATCATTTTGAGCGGAAACCTTTCATTGGGTAGTTGCTATTAATTCAATCTTTACTTTCAGAACTTTTCCCCTGTAAACTCGTCGATTACTTTTTGGGGTCATTGCAAATGATCTACTGGGCCTTTAAGAACAATCTTTTGTTTTTAAAGTATCATGATAATTAGCCTTTTCCGTATTTGGCATGAAAAGCGTCTCGTGTACTTTCTTTCACATGTACGCATGTACACTTGACCAGACTATTGTTTTGTTTCTATGTGGTGCACGTACGTACGCGGCAGGCGTAAAGTACAGAACCATTATAGTTTGCACAGAGCAACCATACTGCCGGTTAATATAGGCAATAGCGTGCACCATCACCAACAGCGTTATGTGACTTTCAGTGTCAAGCCACAGACCTTACATTCTCAGCAGCCGATTTCACGAAACCTTGCGCAATTGCGTAAGGCCGCTTGCGCAACATTTTATTGCGCAAGCTGCGCAACAATCTTGCGCCGGTTTCACGAAAGTTACGCCACTTTCAAAAGTGGCGCAAGCCGAGGCCTTACGCCAGATTTTATTGCGCAAGCTACACCATGTCTTTCGGTGGCGCAAGCCGTCAAATCCTCCACAAAAATGGCGCTGTTACTTCTTGTTGAGCGCGAGAACGGTCGAGCTCTTCGTCGCGAACGGCTAGTATTTCGCGACCGAAGGAATCCGCTCGACTCGCTAAGCGGTGATGAAATACGCGCTCGATACAGGTTCACCCGAGAGGGATTACACAAACTCCAAGAGGAACTACAACACGATTTAAGGCGGATACACACTATCGCGGAAAAATCACACTTTCGCGCTGCGCTCACCGCATTGCATGAGCTCCCAATCGCCGATTATTCCAAAATAGAAAATTCCACTCTGGTAGCTTGGGGCTTCTCTGATACCTCATTGGCTGCGCGTTGGAAAGGTCAGCGCACCGCGGTCAAAGTTTAACAAATTTGAACTTTGACCCAGCTCAAAACGTTTTGCGCGTCGCGATAGGCTATGGCGTGTGGAACGTTGCAATATTCGATAATGCACAAATATATGTGCGATGTTAAATATATATGTGCGATGTTTGATATATATGTGCGATGTTTGACATATATGTGCGATGTTTGATATATATGTGCGATGTTTTTTTCATATGTATGCGATGTTATATATAATTGTTTTTCCCGTATTAGGACGACCGTTTTGAGTAGATAGCTTACAGAGACCACTAAATCTTCAAATTTGGCGGGAAAAAGGTCATGAATTGACACTAATTTTCTCCTCAAAATCTCTATAAAAACCGTTTTTTGCAACCTAGACGAAAATGGTGCGTGCCCTAATAAAAATGGTTACAAACCTAATACAAATGGTTTTTGACCTAAAAAAGATGGTTTTTGAAGCACTTATCATCAGGCGACCGATAGCCGGTCGCCCTAATACGCCTTTTTTACCCACATCCGGTCGCCCTATTACGGGTTTAAGGAAGATAAAAATATATGTGCAATAGTTTGACATATATATGCAATGTTTTTTCATATGTATGCAATGTTAAAAATATATGTGCAATAATTTGACATATATATGCAATGTTAAAAATATATGTGCGATATTTTGACATATATGTGGGATATTTCAATGTGTGGGGTCGCGGTGTTCGTGATATGTGGGTATGATCTTTCATAGATTGGTTCCCGATCCCTATAGATTGGTTCGCTAATTGCGAAAGTGTGGAATATGTGGACGGGAACCAGTCTATTATCCTGTGTGGAATATGTGGACGGGAACCAGTCTATTCTCCTGTGTGGAATATGTGGACGGGAACCAGTATATATCTTTCAATGTACGTGCTAGACTGGTTCCCGGTCCACATATTCCACATACAACGAATCATTCAGTCTAGTCAAAACATTTTTGGTCCGAGTACCAGACTAGGTAGCACCCAGCTATTAATCACGTGATGTGTATCACGTGATGAGAAATACGTGTGCGATGATAAGCGTTTCTCCTTTGTTTATTCAGAGACGTAAAGATAACATTTTGTTTGTCTGTTTTAACTTAGCAATGAAAATAGCTCCCAAAAATAATATCGACGAGGACAAAAATTCAATGCAATAAGGGCCCAGTTTAGATGTGGAAGCTTTATGAAATTGCTCATGGTAGCCACAGACCTTTGTGGATGTGGAAGCAAAAAGGTTAATTACTGCACTTTTCTAAAGAACCAGATAAATTATTGTGCAAAACATCGGTCTTTTTCAGGCAATATATACGGATTGAGAACGCGAAATTTCAGAATGGTCATGAGAAAAATATGAAAAATTATATGGTACCGGTATCAACACTTCAACCCCTATTGGAAAAATGGGGGTGGGGGTGGGGGTGGGGGGGGGGGGGGGGGATCTGCTTAAAAATGTGATCTGGACACGCTCCTTTAAAGGAGCGCCAGATCATGCACATTTTTGAGCCACCCATTTTTCCCATGGAAATTGAGATTTTGATATCTTATTGTCTGTCGGGGCGGTCGGGTTGGCGTACGGGTTCTTTCCTCGCCTTTCACCTCTGGCGTCCCGGGTTCGAATGGATTGGGTTTGCAGTCCCTACTTGACCGCGTGGGTTTTCCCCCTGGGGAATTTCTCTGGGGGTTTTCCTCCCACTTCTAAAACTGCAACTCCTTCTTCGTCATCTCAAGTTGCTAAAACCGTATAGTTGATGGCATAAAGGGCCTTAGTTGCCGAAGATGCCATAAAAAACAACAACAACTTATTGTCTGTCAAATTTTTCTCGTTACCATAAAGAAATTTAACGTTCTCAATATGTATATATTTTAAGGATATCGCCTTAGAACAGTGCAGCAATTCACCTTTTTGCTTCCACATCCAAACTGGGGATTGCATTAAAAAAAATTCCCCGTCGACATTATTTTTGGGAGGTATTGTATGATTGCTAAGTTAAAACAAACAAACAAAACCCTTTTTTACTGAAAACGCTCCTCTATAACGGCGAGTCACCCTTGCGGGCCCCATAACCTTTTTTTCTTCTGACTTTCATCCGTCGCGTAGCCTATGGTGTGGTATGGTTTATTCAATTATGTCACGCCTAAATAAACAAAGGAGAAACGGTTATCATCGCGAACGTTTTTTTTCATCACGTGAAACACATCACGTGATTAATAGCTGGGTGCTACCCACAATTCCGTTTACGCACATACGGAATTGTGGGGTACCGTGGCCGAGTGGTTAGGGCCATTGACTCGCAATCATGGGTGAAAACTTGGGGTTGCGGGTTCGAATCCGGCTGCGGTACCTGTGCAAGGCACTCAACCACACCTGCTCCATCCTTCGGAAGGGATGTAAAGCCGTTGGTCCAGTGTGTTAGGGAAATGGCCGAGAAATTTCAGAGTTTAGGGAAAACTGTGTTGGGGCTTCCTGACTGCTCCCGAAAACCGTGGCTGTCTGTACACACCTCTTTGGTGTACTCCTGACTCGTGCGCATGCTCAGTCCTTCGGACTGTCGTTGACGCACCCCAGTTTCGGACGGGAATTTGGTCAAAGTGTGGTCCAAACGTCGGCAAATTTGGAGGTCGAACAATTTTCCGACGAACTTCAAATTTTGCATTCTCCAAACACTCTATATTGCGCACTTGTCCTAAAAAATTTACAGACTTTCGCCGGGAAATGGCCGAGAAATTTCAGAGTTTAGGGAAAACTGGGTTGGAGCTTCCTGACTGCTCCCGCAAACCGTGGCTGTCTGTACACACCTCTTTGGCGTACTCCTGACTCGTGCGCATGCTCAGTACTTCGGACTGTCGTTGACGCACCCCAGTTTGGGACGGGAATTTGGTCAGAGTGTGGTCCAAACGTCGGCAAATTTGGAGGTCGAAAAATTTTCCGACGAACTTCAAATTTTGCATGCTCCAAACACTCTATTTTGCGCACTTGTCCTAAAAAATTGACAGACTTTCGCCAGGAAATGGCCGAGAAATTTCAGAGTTTAGGGAAAACTGGGTTGGGGCTTCCTGACTGCTCCCGCAAACCGTGGCTGTCTGTACACACCTCTTTGGTGTACTCCTGACTCGTGCGCATGCTCAGTCCTTCGGACTGTCGTTGACGCACCCCAGTTTGGGACGGGAATTTGGTCAAAGTGTGGTCCAAACGTCGGCAAATTTGGAGGTCCGCTAACCGTGGCTGTCTGTACACACCTCTTTGGTGTACTCCTGACTCGTGCGCATGCTCAGTCCTTCGGACTGCCGTTGACGCACCCCAGTTTCGGACGGGAATTTGGTCAAAGTGTGGTCCAAACGTCGGCAAATTTGGAGGTCGAACAATTTTCCGACGAACTTCAAATTTTGCATGCTCCAAACACTCTATATTGCGCACTTGTCCTAAAAAATTGACAGACTTTCGCCGGGAAATGGCCGAGAAATTTCAGAGTTTAGGGAAAACTGGGTTGGAGCTTCCTGACTGCTCCCGCAAACCGTGGCTGTCTGTACACACCTCTTTGGCGTACTCCTGACTCGTGCGCATGCTCAGTACTTCGGACTGTCGTTGACGCACCCCAGTTTGGGACGGGAATTTGGTCAGAGTGTGGTCCAAACGTCGGCAAATTTGGAGGTCGAAAAATTTTCCGACGAACTTCAAATTTTGCATGCTCCAAACACTCTATTTTGCGCACTTGTCCTAAACAATTGACAGACTTTCGCCAGGAAATGGCCGAGAAATTTCAGAGTTTAGGGAAAACTGGGTTGGGGCTTCCTGACTGCTCCCGCAAACCGTGGCTGTCTGTACACACCTCTTTGGTGTACTCCTGACTCGTGCGCATGCTCAGTCCTTCGGACTGTCGTTGACGCACCCCAGTTTGGGACGGGAATTTGGTCAAAGTGTGGTCCAAACGTCGGCAAATTTGGAGGTCGAAAAATGTTCCGACGAACTTCAAATTTTGCATGCTCCAAACTCTCTATATTGCGCACTTGTCATAAAAAATGGACAGACTTTCGCCGGGAAATGGCAGAGAAATTTCAAAGTTTAGAAAAAACTGGGTTGGGGCTTCCTGACTGCTCACACGCAAACCGTGGCTGTCTGTACACACCTCTTTGGGGTACTCCTGAGTTGTGCGCATGCTCAGTCATTCGGACTGTCGTTAACGCACCGCAGTTTGGCTCGGCAATTTGGTCAAAGTGTGGTCCAAACGTCGGCAAATTTGGAGGTCGAAAAATGTTCCGACGAACTTCAAATTTTGCATGCTCCAAACTCTCTATATTGCGCACTTGTCATAAAAAAATTGACAGACTTTCGCCGGGAAATGGCAGAGAAATTTCAAAGTTTAGAAAAAACTGGGTTGGGGCTTCCTGACTGCTCACACGCAAACCGTGGCTGTCTGTACACACCTCTTTGGGGTACTCCTGAGTTGTGCGCATGCTCAGTCATTCGGACTGTCGTTAACGCACCGCAGTTTGGCTCGGCAATTTGGTCAAAGTGTGGTCCAAACGTCGGCAAATTTGGAGGTCGAAAAATGTTCCGACGAACTTCAAATTTTGCATGCTCCAAACTCTCTATATTGCGCACTTGTCATAAAAAATTGACAGACTTTCGCCGGGAAATGGCAGAGAAATTTCAAAGTTTAGAAAAAACTGGGTTGGGGCTTCCTGACTGCTCACACGCAAACCTTGGCTGTCTGTACACACCTCTTTGGGGTACTCCTGAGTTGTGCGCATGCTCAGTCATTCGGACTGTCGTTAACGCACCGCAGTTTGGCTCGGCAATTTGGTCAAAGTGTGGTCCAAACGTCGGCAAATTTGGAGGTCGAAAAATGTTCCGACGAACTTCAACTTTTGCATGCTCCAAACTCTCTATATTGCGCACTTGTCATACAAAATTGACAGACTTTCGCCGGGAAATGGCAGAGAAATTTCAAAGTTTAGAAACAACTGGGTTGGGGCTTCCTGACTGCTCACACGCAAACCGTGGCTGTCTGTACACACCTCTTTGGGGTACTCCTGAGTTGTGCGCATGCTCAGTCATTCGGACTGTCGTTAACGCACTGCAGTTTGGCTCGGCAATTTGGTCAAAGTGTGGTCCAAACGTCGGCAAATTTGGAGGTCGAAAAATGTTCCGACGAACTTCAAATTTTGCATGCTCCAAACTCTCTATATTGCGCACTTGTCATAAAAAATTGACAGACTTTCGCTGGGAAATGGCAGAGAAATTTCAAAGTTTAGAAACAACTGGGTTGGGGCTTCCTGACTGCTCACACGCAAACCGTGGCTGTCTGTACACACCTCTTTGGGGTACTCCTGAGTTGTGCGCATGCTCAGTCATTCGGACTGTCGTTAACGCACTGCAGTTTGGCTCGGCAATTTGGTCAAAGTGTGGTCCAAACGTCGGCAAATTTGGAGGTCGAAAAATTTTTCGACGAACTTCAAATTTTGCATGCTCCAAACTCTCTATATTGCGCACTTGTCATAAAAAATTGACAGACTTTCGCCGGGAAATGGCAGAGAAATTTCAAAGTTTAGGAAAAACTGGGTTTGGGCTTCCTGACTGCTCACGCAAACCGTGGCTGTCTGTACACACCTCTTTGGGGTACTCCTGAGTTGTGCGCATGGTCAGTCATTCGGACTGTCGTTAACGCACCGCAGTTTGGCTCGGCAATTTGGTCAAAGTGTGGTCTAAACGTCGGCAAATTTGGAGGTCGAAAAATGTTCCAACGAACTTCAAATTTTGCATGCTCCAAACTCTCTATATTGCGCACTTGTCATAAAAAAATTGACAGACTTTCGCCGGGAAATGGCAGAGAAATTTCAAAGTTTAGAAAAAAACTGGGTTGGGGCTTCCTGACTGCTCACACGCAAACCGTGGCTGTCTGTACACACCTCTTTGGGGTACTCCTGAGTTGTGCGCATGCTCAGTCATTCGGACTGTCGTTAACGCACTGCAGTTTGGCTCGGCAATTTGGTCAAAGTGTGGTCTAAACGTCGGCAAATTTGGAGGTCGAAAAATGTTCCAACGAACTTCAAATTTTGCATGCTCCAAACTCTCTATATTGCGCACTTGTCATAAAAAAAATGACAGACTTTCGCCGGGAAATGGCAGAGAAATTTCAAAGTTTAAAAAAAAACTGGGTTGGGGCTTCCTGACTGCTCACACGCAAACCGTGGCTGTCTGTACACACCTCTTTGGGGTACTCCTGAGTTGTGCGCATGCTCAGTCATTCGGACTGTCGTTAACGCACTGCAGTTTGGCTCGGCAATTTGGTCAAAGTGTGGTCCAAACGTCGGCAAATTTAGAGGTCGAAAAATGTTCCGACGAACTTCAAATTTTGCATGCTCCAAACTCTCTATATTGCGCACTTGTCATAAAAAATTGACAGACTTTCGCCGGGAAATGGCAGAGAAATTTCAAAGTTTAGAAAAAACTGGGTTGGGGCTTCCTGACTGCTCACACGCAAACCGTGGCTGTCTGTACACACCTCTTTGGGGTACTCCTGAGTTGTGCGCATGCTCAGTCATTCGGACTGTCGTTAACGCACTGCAGTTTGGCTCGGCAATTTGGTCAAAGTGTGGTCCAAACGTCGGCAAATTTGGAGGTCGAAAAATGTTCCGACGAACTTCAAATTTTGCATGTTCCAAACTCTCTATATTGCGCACTTGTCATAAAAAAATTGACAGACTTTCGCCGGGAAATGGCAGAGAAATTTCAAAATTTAGAAAAAACTGGGTTGGGGTTTCCTGACTGCTCACACGCATACCGTGGCTGTCTGTACACACCTCTTTGGGGTACTCCTGAGTTGTGCGCATGCTCAGTCATTCGGACTGTCGTTAACGCACCGCAGTTTGGCTCGGCAATTTGGTCAAAGTGTGGTCCAAACGTCGGCAAATTTGGAGGTCGAAAAATGTTCCGACGAACTTCAAATTTTGCATGCTCCAAACTCTCTATATTGCGCACTTGTCATAAAAAATTGACAGACTTTCGCCGGGAAATGGCAGAGAAATTTCAAAGTTTAGAAAAAACTGGGTTGGGGCTTCCTGACTGCTCACACGCAAACCTTGGCTGTCTGTACACACCTCTTTGGGGTACTCCTGAGTTGTGCGCATGCTCAGTCATTCGGACTGTCGTTAACGCACCGCAGTTTGGCTCGGCAATTTGGTCAAAGTGTGGTCTAAACGTCGGCAAATTTGGAGGTTGAAAAATGTTCCGACGAACTTCAAATTTTGCATGCTCCAAACTCTCTATATTGCGCACTTGTCATAAAAAATTGACAGACTTTCGCCGGGAAATGGCAGAGAAATTTCAAAGTTTAGAAACAACTGGGTTGGGGCTTCCTGACTGCTCACACGCAAACCGTGGCTGTCTGTACACACCTCTTTGGGGTACTCCTGAGTTGTGCGCATGCTCAGTCATTCGGACTGTCGTTAACGCACCGCAGTTTGGCTCAGCAATTTGGTCAAAGTGTGGTCCAAACGTCGGCAAATTTGGAGGTCGAAAAATGTTCCGACGAACTTCAAATTTTGCATGCTCCAAACTCTCTATATTGCGCACTTGTCATAAAAAATTGACAGACTTTCGCCGGGAAATGGCAGAGAAATTTCAAAGTTTAGAAAAAACTGGGTTGGGGCTTCCTGACTGCTCACACGCAAACCTTGGCTGTCTGTACACACCTCTTTGGGGTACTCCTGAGTTGTGCGCATGCTCAGTCATTCGGACTGTCGTTAACGCACCGCAGTTTGGCTCGGCAATTTGGTCAAAGTGTGGTCCAAACGTCGGCAAATTTGGAGGTCGAAAAATGTTCCGACGAACTTCAAATTTTGCATGCTCCAAACTCTCTATATTGCGCACTTGTCATAAAAAATTGACAGACTTTCGCCGGGAAATGGCAGAGAAATTTCAAAGTTTAGAAACAACTGGGTTGGGGCTTCCTGACTGCTCACACGCAAACCGTGGCTGTCTGTACACACCTCTTTGGGGTACTCCTGAGTTGTGCGCATGCTCAGTCATTCGGACTGTCGTTAACGCACCGCAGTTTGGCTCGGCAATTTGGTCAAAGTGTGGTCCAAACGTCGGCAAATTTGGAGGTCGAAAAATGTTCCGACGAACTTCAAATTTTGCATGCTCCAAACTCTCTATATTGCGCACTTGTCATAAAAAATTGACAGACTTTCGCCGGGAAATGGCAGAGAAATTTCAAAGTTTAGAAACAACTGGGTTGGGGCTTCCTGACTGCTCACACGCAAACCGTGGCTGTCTGTACACACCTCTTTGGGGTACTCCTGAGTTGTGCGCATGCTCAGTCATTCGGACTGTCGTTAACGCACCGCAGTTTGGCTCGGCAATTTGGTCAAAGTGTGGTCCAAACGTCGGCAAATTTGGAGGTCGAAAAATGTTCCGACGAACTTCAAATTTTGCATGCTCCAAACTCTCTATATTGCGCACTTGTCATAAAAAATTGACAGACTTTCGCCGGGAAATGGCAGAGAAATTTCAAAGTTTAGAAACAACTGGGTTGGGGCTTCCTGACTGCTCACACGCAAACCGTGGCTGTCTGTACACACCTCTTTGGGGTACTCCTGAGTTGTGCGCATGCTCAGTCATTCGGACTGTCGTTAACGCACCGCAGTTTGGCTCGGCAATTTGGTCAAAGTGTGGTCCAAACGTCGGCAAATTTGGAGGTCGAAAAATGTTCCGACGAACTTCAAATTTTGCATGCTCCAAACTCTCTATATTGCGCACTTGTCAAAAAAAATTGACAGACTTTCGCCGGGAAATGGCAGAGAAATTTCAAAGTTTAGAAAAAAACTGGGTTGGGGCTTCCTGACTGCTCACACGCAAACCGTGGCTGTTTGTACACACCTCTTTGGGGTACTCCTGAGTTGTGCGCATGCTCAGTCATTCGGACTGTCGTTAACGCACCGCAGTTTGGCTCGGCAATTTTGTCAAAGTGTGGTCCAAACGCCGGCAAATTTGGAGGTCGAAAAATGTTCCGACGAACTTCAAATTTTGCATGCTCCAAACTCTCTATATTGCGCACTTGTCAAAAAAAATTGACAGACTTTCGCCGGGAAATGGCAGAGAAATTTCAAAGTTTAGAAACAACTGGGTTGGGGCTTCCTGACTGCTCACACGCAAACCGTGGCTGTCTGTACACACCTCTTTGGGGTACTCCTGAGTTGTGCGCATGCTCAGTCATTCGGACTGTCGTTAAAAAATTGACAGACTTTCGCCGGGAAATGGCAGAGAAATTTCAAAGTTTAGAAAAAACTGGGTTGGGGCTTCCTGACTGCTCACACGCAAACCGTGGCTGTCTGTACACACCTCTTTGGGGTACTCCTGAGTTGTGCGCATGCTCAGTCATTCGGACTGTCGTTAACGCACTGCAGTTTGGCTCGGCAATTTGGTCAAAGTGTGGTCCAAACGTCGGCAAATTTGGAGGTCGAAAAATGTTCCGACGAACTTCAAATTTTGCATGTTCCAAACTCTCTATATTGCGCACTTGTCATAAAAAAATTGACAGACTTTCGCCGGGAAATGGCAGAGAAATTTCAAAATTTAGAAAAAACTGGGTTGGGGTTTCCTGACTGCTCACACGCATACCGTGGCTGTCTGTACACACCTCTTTGGGGTACTCCTGAGTTGTGCGCATGCTCAGTCATTCGGACTGTCGTTAACGCACCGCAGTTTGGCTCGGCAATTTGGTCAAAGTGTGGTCCAAACGTCGGCAAATTTGGAGGTCGAAAAATGTTCCGACGAACTTCAAATTTTGCATGCTCCAAACTCTCTATATTGCGCACTTGTCATAAAAAATTGACAGACTTTCGCCGGGAAATGGCAGAGAAATTTCAAAGTTTAGAAAAAACTGGGTTGGGGCTTCCTGACTGCTCACACGCAAACCTTGGCTGTCTGTACACACCTCTTTGGGGTACTCCTGAGTTGTGCGCATGCTCAGTCATTCGGACTGTCGTTAACGCACCGCAGTTTGGCTCGGCAATTTGGTCAAAGTGTGGTCTAAACGTCGGCAAATTTGGAGGTTGAAAAATGTTCCGACGAACTTCAAATTTTGCATGCTCCAAACTCTCTATATTGCGCACTTGTCATAAAAAATTGACAGACTTTCGCCGGGAAATGGCAGAGAAATTTCAAAGTTTAGAAACAACTGGGTTGGGGCTTCCTGACTGCTCACACGCAAACCGTGGCTGTCTGTACACACCTCTTTGGGGTACTCCTGAGTTGTGCGCATGCTCAGTCATTCGGACTGTCGTTAACGCACCGCAGTTTGGCTCAGCAATTTGGTCAAAGTGTGGTCCAAACGTCGGCAAATTTGGAGGTCGAAAAATGTTCCGACGAACTTCAAATTTTGCATGCTCCAAACTCTCTATATTGCGCACTTGTCATAAAAAATTGACAGACTTTCGCCGGGAAATGGCAGAGAAATTTCAAAGTTTAGAAAAAACTGGGTTGGGGCTTCCTGACTGCTCACACGCAAACCTTGGCTGTCTGTACACACCTCTTTGGGGTACTCCTGAGTTGTGCGCATGCTCAGTCATTCGGACTGTCGTTAACGCACCGCAGTTTGGCTCGGCAATTTGGTCAAAGTGTGGTCCAAACGTCGGCAAATTTGGAGGTCGAAAAATGTTCCGACGAACTTCAAATTTTGCATGCTCCAAACTCTCTATATTGCGCACTTGTCATAAAAAATTGACAGACTTTCGCCGGGAAATGGCAGAGAAATTTCAAAGTTTAGAAACAACTGGGTTGGGGCTTCCTGACTGCTCACACGCAAACCGTGGCTGTCTGTACACACCTCTTTGGGGTACTCCTGAGTTGTGCGCATGCTCAGTCATTCGGACTGTCGTTAACGCACCGCAGTTTGGCTCGGCAATTTGGTCAAAGTGTGGTCCAAACGTCGGCAAATTTGGAGGTCGAAAAATGTTCCGACGAACTTCAAATTTTGCATGCTCCAAACTCTCTATATTGCGCACTTGTCATAAAAAATTGACAGACTTTCGCCGGGAAATGGCAGAGAAATTTCAAAGTTTAGAAACAACTGGGTTGGGGCTTCCTGACTGCTCACACGCAAACCGTGGCTGTCTGTACACACCTCTTTGGGGTACTCCTGAGTTGTGCGCATGCTCAGTCATTCGGACTGTCGTTAACGCACCGCAGTTTGGCTCGGCAATTTGGTCAAAGTGTGGTCCAAACGTCGGCAAATTTGGAGGTCGAAAAATGTTCCGACGAACTTCAAATTTTGCATGCTCCAAACTCTCTATATTGCGCACTTGTCATAAAAAATTGACAGACTTTCGCCGGGAAATGGCAGAGAAATTTCAAAGTTTAGAAACAACTGGGTTGGGGCTTCCTGACTGCTCACACGCAAACCGTGGCTGTCTGTACACACCTCTTTGGGGTACTCCTGAGTTGTGCGCATGCTCAGTCATTCGGACTGTCGTTAACGCACCGCAGTTTGGCTCGGCAATTTGGTCAAAGTGTGGTCCAAACGTCGGCAAATTTGGAGGTCGAAAAATGTTCCGACGAACTTCAAATTTTGCATGCTCCAAACTCTCTATATTGCGCACTTGTCAAAAAAAATTGACAGACTTTCGCCGGGAAATGGCAGAGAAATTTCAAAGTTTAGAAAAAAACTGGGTTGGGGCTTCCTGACTGCTCACACGCAAACCGTGGCTGTTTGTACACACCTCTTTGGGGTACTCCTGAGTTGTGCGCATGCTCAGTCATTCGGACTGTCGTTAACGCACCGCAGTTTGGCTCGGCAATTTTGTCAAAGTGTGGTCCAAACGCCGGCAAATTTGGAGGTCGAAAAATGTTCCGACGAACTTCAAATTTTGCATGCTCCAAACTCTCTATATTGCGCACTTGTCAAAAAAAATTGACAGACTTTCGCCGGGAAATGGCAGAGAAATTTCAAAGTTTAGAAACAACTGGGTTGGGGCTTCCTGACTGCTCACACGCAAACCGTGGCTGTCTGTACACACCTCTTTGGGGTACTCCTGAGTTGTGCGCATGCTCAGTCATTCGGACTGTCGTTAACGCACCGCAGTTTGGCTCGGCAATTTGGTCAAAGTGTGGTCCAAACGCCGGCAAATTTGGAGGTCGAAAAATGTTCCGACGAACTTCAAATTTTGCATGCTCCAAACTCTCTATATTGCGCACTTGTCATAAAAAATTGACAGACTTTCGCCGGGAAATGGCAGAGAAATTTCAAAGTTTAGAAAAAACTGGGTTGGGGCTTCCTGACTGCTCACACGCAAACCGTGGCTGTCTGTACACACCTCTTTGGGGTACTCCTGAGTTGTGCGCATGCTCAGTCATTCGGACTGTCGTTAACGCACCGCAGTTTGGCTCGGCAATTTGGTCAAAGTGTGGTCCAAACGTCGGCAAATTTGGAGGTCGAAAAATGTTCCGACGAACTTCAAATTTTGCATGCTCCAAACTCTCTATATTGCGCACTTGTCATAAAAAATTGACAGACTTTCGCCGGGAAATGGCAGAGAAATTTCAAAGTTTAGAAAAAACTGGGTTGGGGCTTCCTGACTGCTCACACGCAAACCGTGGCTGTCTGTACACACCTCTTTGGGGTACTCCTGAGTTGTGCGCATGCTCAGTCATTCGGACTGTCGTTAACGCACCGCAGTTTGGCTCGGTCGTTAACGCACCGCAGTTTGGGGCGGTCGGGTTGGCGTACGGGTTCTTTCCTCGCTGGCCTGTGATGACCGCTTTCCAAAGGACTACCCTTGCATATAGGTAGTTTGGAGGAGTTTTTCGCGGAATCCCGTGATGTCCTGGAACGTTGCTCAATGATGGAGTGACCAGTACGTACGTCACGGGGAACGCCGATGCAATTTTGGAACACGATTGGATCCGAGTCTGCGGTCTTGATTCTTCCAGACCTGGACTGGTGACGATTGTGGTTTTATGAGGATGTACCTGTGGTGCTTCTCGAAGGATATGACCTGATACTCGGACACGATCGACCAAGATTGGTGATGATTGTGATGGAGAATACTCGCCGGATAATGACCTGGATTGGCAACGACAACGAATGAGGAAATTTGGTGGATAAATGACCTGGACTGGCAACGACAACGAATGAGGAAATTTGGCAATAACGGCGAACAATTGGTGGATAAATGACCTGGACTGGCAACGACTACGAATGAGGAAATTTGGCAATAACGGCGAACGCTTAGTGGATAAATGACCTGGACTGGCAACGACTACGAATGAGGAAATTTGGCAATAACGGCGAACGCTTAGTGGATAAATGACCTGGACTGGCAACGACAACGGCTGAAGCACTGGTTCTATCGGTAACAACGTTGGACTGGTTAGCGTGTTTTATTCGGACGAATGAAACATTTTAGAAAAAGGCAATTTGGTCAAAGTGTGGTCCAAACGTCGGCAAATTTGGAGGTCGAAAAATGTTCCGACGAACTTCAAATTTTGCATGCTCCAAACTCTCTATATTGCGCACTTGTCATAAAAAATTGACAGACTTTCGCCAGGAAATGGCAGAGAAATTTCAAAGTTTAGAAAAAACTGGGTTGGGGCTTCCTGACTGCTCACACGCAAACCGTGGCTGTCTGTACACACCTCTTTGGGGTACTCCTGAGTTGTGCGCATGCTCAGTCATTCGGACTGTCGTTAACGCACCGCAGTTTGGCTCGGCAATTTGGTCAAAGTGTGGTCCAAACGTCGGCAAATTTGGAGGTCGAAAAATGTTCCGACGAACTTCAAATTTTGCATGCTCCAAACTCTCTATATTGCGCACTTGTCATAAAAAATTGACAGACTTTCGCCGGGAAATGGCAGAGAAATTTCAAAGTTTAGAAAAAACTGGGTTGGGGCTTCCTGACTGCTCACACGGAAACCGTGGCTGTCTGTACACACCTCTTTGGGGTACTCCTGAGTTGTGCGCATGCTCAGTCATTCGGACTGTCGTTAACGCACCCCAGTTTGGCTCGGCAATTTAGTCAACGTGTGGTCCAAACGTCGGCAAATTTGGAGGTCGAAAAATTTTCCGACGAACTTCAAATTTTGCATGCTCCAAACTATCTATATTGCGCACTTGTCATAAAAAATTGACAGACTTTCGCCGGGAAATGGCAGAGAAATTTCGAAGTTTAGAAAAAACTGGGTTGGGGCTTCCTGACTGCTCACACGCAAACCGTGGCTGTCTGTACACACCTCTTTGGGGTACTCCTGAGTTGTGCGCATGCTCAGTCATTCGGACTGTCGTTAACGCACCGCAGTTTGGCTCGGCAATTTGGTCAAAGTGTGGTCCAAACGTCGGCAAATTTGGAGGTCGAAAAATGTTCCGACGAACTTCAAATTTTGCATGCTCCAAACTCTCTATATTGCGCACTTGTCATAAAAAATTGACAGACTTTCGCCGGGAAATGGCAGAGAAATTTCAAAGTTTAGAAAAAACTGGGTTGGGGCTTCCTGACTGCTCACACGCAAACCGTGGCTGTCTGTACACACCTCTTTGGGGTACTCCTGAGTTGTGCGCATGCTCAGTCATTCGGACTGTCGTTAACGCACCGCAGTTTGGCTCGGCAATTTGGTCAAAGTGTGGTCCAAACGTCGACAAATTTGGAGGTCGAAAAATGTTCCGACGAACTTCAAATTTTGCATGCTCCAAACTCTCTATATTGCGCACTTGTCATAAAAAATTGACAGACTTTCGCCGTGAAATAGCAGAGAAATTTCAAAGTTTAGAAAAAACTGGGTTGGGGCTTCCTGACTGCTCACACGCAAACCGTGGCTGTCTGTACACACCTCTTTGGGGTACTCCTGAGTTGTGCGCATGCTCAGTCATTCGGACTGTCGTTAACGCACCGCAGTTTGGCTCGGCAATTTGGTCAAAGTGTGGTCCAAACGTCGGCAAATTTGGAGGTCGAAAAATGTTCCGACCAACTTCAAATTTTGCATGCTCCAAACTCTATATATTGCGCACTTGTCATAAAAAATTGACAGACTTTCGCCGGGAAATGGCAGAGAAATTTCAAAGTTTAGAAAAAACTGGGTTGGGGCTTCCTGACTGCTCACACGCAAACCGTGGCTGTCTGTACACACCTCTTTGGGGTACTCCTGAGTTGTGCGCATGCTCAGTCATTCGGACTGTCGTTAACGCACCGCAGTTTGGCTCGGCAATTTGGTCAAAGTGTGGTCCAAACGTCGGCAAATTTGGAGGTCGAAAAATGTTCCGACGAACTTCAAATTTTGCATGCTCCAAACTCTCTATATTGCGCACTTGTCATAAAAAATTGACAGACTTTCGCCGGGAAATGGCAGAGAAATTTCAAAGTTTAGAAAAAACTGGGTTGGGGCTTCCTGACTGCTCACACGCAAACCGTGGCTGTCTGTACACACCTCTTTGGGGTACTCCTGAGTTGTGCGCATGCTCAGTCATTCGGACTGTCGTTAACGCACCGCAGTTTGGCTCGGCAATTTGGTCAAAGTGTGGTCCAAACGTCGGCAAATTTGGAGGTCGAAAAATGTTCCGACGAACTTCAAATTTTGCATGCTCCAAACTCTCTATATTGCGCACTTGTCATAAAAAATTGACAGACTTTCGCCGGGAAATGGCAGAGAAATTTCAAAGTTTAGAAAAAACTGGGTTTGGGCTTCCTGACTGCTCACACGCAAACCGTGGCTGTCTGTACACACCTCTTTGGGGTACTCCTGAGTTGTGCGCATGCTCAGTCATTCAAACTGTCGTTAACGCACAGCAGTTTGGGGCGGTCGGGTTGGCGTACGGGTTCTTTCCTCGCTGGCCTGTGATGACCGCTTTCCAAAGGACTACCCTTGCACATAGGTAGTTTGGAGGAGTTTTTCGCGGAATCCCGTGATGTCCTGGAACGTTGCTCAATGATGGAGTGACCAGTACGTACGTCACGGGGAACGCCGATGCAATTTTGGAACACGATTGGATCCGAGTCTGCGGTCTTGATTCTTCCAGACCTGGACTGGTGACGATTGTGGTTTTATGAGGATGTACCTGTGGTGCTTCTCGAAGGATATGACCTGATACTCGGACACGATCGACCAAGATTGGTGATGATTGTGATGGAGAATACTCGCCGGATAATGACCTGGATTGGCAACGACAACGAATGAGGAAATTTGGTGGATAAATGACCTGGACTGGCAACGACAACGAATGAGGAAATTTGGCAATAACGGCGAACAATTGGTGGATAAATGACCTGGACTGGCAACGACTACGAATGAGGAAATTTGGCAATAACGGCGAACGCTTAGTGGATAAATGACCTGGACTGGCAACGACTACGAATGAGGAAATTTGGCAATAACGGCGAACGCTTAGTGGATAAATGACCTGGACTGGCAACGACAACGGCTGAAGCACTGGTTCTATCGGTAACAACGTTGGACTGGTTAGCGTGTTTTATTCGGACGAATAAAACATTTTAGAAAAAGGCAATTTGGTCAAAGTGTGGTCCAAACGTCGGCAAATTTGGAGGTCGAAAAATGTTCCGACGAACTTCAAATTTTGCATGCTCCAAACTCTCTATATTGCGCACTTGTCATAAAAAAATTGACAGACTTTCGCCGGGAAATGGCAGAGAAATTTCAAAGTTTAGAAAAAACTGGGTTGGGGCTTCCTGACTGCTCACACGCAAACCGTGGCTGTCTGTACACACCTCTTCGGGGTACTCCTGAGTTGTGCGCATGCTCAGTCATTCGGACTGTCGTTAACGCACCGCAGTTTGGCTCCGCAAATCTGGTCAAAGTGTGGTCCAAACGTCGGCAAATTTGGAGGTCGAAAAATGTTCCGACGAACTTCAAATTTTGCATGCTCCGAACTCTCTATATTGCGCACTTGTCATAAAAAATTGACAGACTTTCGCCGGGAAATGGCAGAGAAATTTCAAAGTTTAGAAAAAACTGGGTTGGGGCTTCCTGACTGCTCACACGCAAACCGTGGCTGTCTGTACACAACTCTTTGGGGTACTCCTGAGTTGTGCGCATGCTCAGTCATTCGGACTGTCGTTAACGCACCGCAGTTTGGCTCGGCAATTTTGTCAAAGTGTGGTCCAAACGTCGGCAAATTTGGAGGTCGAAAAAAGTTCCGACGAACTTCAAATTTTGCATGCTCCAGACTCTCTATATTGCGCACTTGTCATAACAAATTGACAGACTTTCGCCAAGAAATGGCAGAGAAATTTCAAAGTTTAGAAAAAAACTGGGTTGGGGCTTCCTGACTGCTCACACGCAAACCGTGGCTGTCTGTACACACCTCTTTGGGGTACTCCTGAGTTGTGCGCATGCTCAGTCATTCGGACTGTCGTTAACGCACCGCAGTTTGGCTCGGCAATTTGGTCAAAGTGTGGTCCAAACGTCGGCAAATTTGGAGGTCGAAAAATGTTCCGACGAACTTCAAATTTTGCATGCTCCAAACTTTCTATATTGCGCACTTGTCATAAAAAAATTGACAGACTTTCGCCGGGAAATGGCAGATAAATTTCAAAGTTTAGAAAAAACTGGGTTGGGGCTTCCTGACTGCTCACACGCAAACCGTGGCTGTCTGTACACACCTCTTTGGGGTACTCCTGAGTTGTGCGCATGCTGAGTCATTCGGACTGTCGTTAACGCACCGCAGTTTGGCTCGGCAATTTGGTCAAAGTGTGGTCCAAACGTCGGCAAATTTGGAGGTCGAAAAATGTTCCGACGAACTTCAAATTTTGCATGCTCCAAACTCTCTATATTGCGCAAAAAACTGGGTTGGGGCTTCCTGACTGCTCACACGCAAACCGTGGCTGTCTGTACACACCTCTTTGGGGTACTCCTGAGTTGTGCGCATGCTCAGTCATTCGGACTGTCGTTAACGCACCGCAGTTTGGCTCGGCAATTTGGTCAAAGTGTGGTCCAAACGTCGGCAAATTTGGAGGTCGAAAAATGTTCCGACGAACTTCAAATTTTGCATGCTCCAAACTCTCTATATTGCGCACTTGTCATAAAAAATTGACAGACTTTCGCCAGGAAATGGCAGAGAAATTTCAAAGTTTAGAAAAAACTGGGTTGGGGCTTCCTGACTGCTCACACGCAAACCGTGGCTGTCTGTACACAACTCTTTGGGGTACTCCTGAGTTGTGCGCATGCTCAGTCATTCGGACTGTCGTTAACGCACCGCAGTTTGGCTCGGCAATTTGGTCAAAGTGTGGTCCAAACGTCGGCAAATTTGGAGGTCGAAAAAAGTTCCGACGAACTTCAAATTTTGCATGCTCCAGACTCTCTATATTGCGCACTTGTCATAACAAATTGACAGACTTTCGCCGGGAAATGGCAGAGAAATTTCAAAGTTTAGAAAAAAACTGGGTTGGGGCTTCCTGACTGCTCACACGCAAACCGTGGCTGCCTGTACACACCTCTTTGGGGTACTCCTGAGTTGTGCGCATGCTCAGTCATTCGGACTGTCGTTAACGCACCGCAGTTTGGCTCGGCAATTTGGTCAAAGTGTGGTCCAAACGTCGGCAAATTTGGAGGTCGAAAAATGTTCCGACGAACTTCAAATTTTGCATGCTCCAAACTTTCTATATTGCGCACTTGTCATAAAAAAATTGACAGACTTTCGCCGGGAAATGGCAGATAAATTTCAAAGTTTAGAAAAAACTGGGTTGGGGCTTCCTGACTGCTCACACGCAAACCGTGGCTGTCTGTACACACCTCTTTGGGGTACTCCTGAGTTGTGCGCATGCTGAGTCATTCGGACTGTCGTTAACGCACCGCAGTTTGGCTCGGCAATTTGGTCAAAGTGTGGTCCAAACGTCGGCAAATTTGGAGGTCGAAAAATGTTCCGACGAACTTCAAATTTTGCATGCTCCAAACTCTCTATATTGCGCAAAAAACTGGGTTGGGGCTTCCTGACTGCTCACACGCAAACAGTGGCTGTCTGTACACACCTCTTTGGGGTACTCCTGAGTTGTGCGCATGCTCAGTCATTCGGACTGTCGTTAACGCACCGCAGTTTGGCTCGGCAATTTGGTCAAAGTGTGGTCCAAACGTCGGCAAATTTGGAGGTCGAAAAATGTTCCGACGAACTTCAAATTTTGCATGCTCCAAACTCTCTATATTGCGCACTTGTCATAAAAAATTGACAGACTTTCGCACGGAAATGGCAGAGAAATTTCAAAGTTTAGAAAAAACTGGGTTGGGGCTTCCTGACTGCTCACACGCAAACCGTGGCTGTCTGTACACAACTCTTTGGGGTACTCCTGAGTTGTGCGCATGCTCAGTCATTCGGACTGTCGTTAACGCACCGCAGTTTGGCTCGGCAATTTTGTCAAAGTGTGGTCCAAACGTCGGCAAATTTGGAGGTCGAAAAAAGTTCCGACGAACTTCAAATTTTGCATGCTCCAGACTCTCTATATTGCGCACTTGTCATAACAAATTGACAGACTTTCGCCGGGAAATGGCAGAGAAATTTCAAAGTTTAGAAAAAAACTGGGTTGGGGCTTCCTGACTGCTCACACGCAAACCGTGGCTGTCTGTACACACCTCTTTGGGGTACTCCTGAGTTGTGCGCATGCTCAGTCATTCGGACTGTCGTTAACGCACCGCAGTTTGGCTCGGCAATTTGGTCAAAGTGTGGTCCAAACGTCGGCAAATTTGGAGGTCGAAAAATGTTCCGACGAACTTCAAATTTTGCATGCTCCAAACTTTCTATATTGCGCACTTGTCATAAAAAAATTGACAGACTTTCGCCGGGAAATGGCAGATAAATTTCAAAGTTTAGAAAAAACTGGGTTGGGGCTTCCTGACTGCTCACACGCAAACCGTGGCTGTCTGTACACACCTCTTTGGGGTACTCCTGAGTTGTGCGCATGCTGAGTCATTCGGACTGTCGTTAACGCACCGCAGTTTGGCTCGGCAATTTGGTCAAAGTGTGGTCCAAACGTCGGCAAATTTGGAGGTCGAAAAATGTTCCGACGAACTTCAAATTTTGCATGCTCCAAACTCTCTATATTGCGCAAAAAACTGGGTTGGGGCTTCCTGACTGCTCACACGCAAACCGTGGCTGTCTGTACACACCTCTTTGGGGTACTCCTGAGTTGTGCGCATGCTCAGTCATTCGGACTGTCGTTAACGCACCGCAGTTTGGCTCGGCAATTTGGTCAAAGTGTGGTCCAAACGTCGGCAAATTTGGAGGTCGAAAAATGTTCCGACGAACTTCAAATTTTGCATGCTCCAAACTCTCTATATTGCGCACTTGTCATAAAAAATTGACAGACTTTCGCCAGGAAATGGCAGAGAAATTTCAAAGTTTAGAAAAAACTGGGTTGGGGCTTCCTGACTGCTCACACGCAAACCGTGGCTGTCTGTACACAACTCTTTGGGGTACTCCTGAGTTGTGCGCATGCTCAGTCATTCGGACTGTCGTTAACGCACCGCAGTTTGGCTCGGCAATTTGGTCAAAGTGTGGTCCAAACGTCGGCAAATTTGGAGGTCGAAAAAAGTTCCGACGAACTTCAAATTTTGCATGCTCCAGACTCTCTATATTGCGCACTTGTCATAACAAATTGACAGACTTTCGCCGGGAAATGGCAGAGAAATTTCAAAGTTTAGAAAAAAACTGGGTTGGGGCTTCCTGACTGCTCACACGCAAACCGTGGCTGTCTGTACACACCTCTTTGGGGTACTCCTGAGTTGTGCGCATGCTCAGTCATTCGGACTGTCGTTAACGCACCGCAGTTTGGCTCGGCAATTTGGTCAAAGTGTGGTCCAAACGTCGGCAAATTTGGAGGTCGAAAAATGTTCCGACGAACTTCAAATTTTGCATGCTCCAAACTTTCTATATTGCGCACTTGTCATAAAAAAATTGACAGACTTTCGCCGGGAAATGGCAGAGAAATTTCAAAGTTTAGAAAAAACTGGGTTGGGGCTTCCTGACTGCTCACACGCAAACCGTGGCTGTCTGTACACACCTCTTTGGGGTACTCCTGAGTTGTGCGCATGCTGAGTCATTCGGACTGTCGTTAACGCACCGCAGTTTGGCTCGGCAATTTGGTCAAAGTGTGGTCCAAACGTCGGCAAATTTGGAGGTCGAAAAATGTTCCGACGAACTTCAAATTTTGCATGCTCCAAACTCTCTATATTGCGCAAAAAACTGGGTTGGGGCTTCCTGACTGCTCACACGCAAACAGTGGCTGTCTGTACACACCTCTTTGGGGTACTCCTGAGTTGTGCGCATGCTCAGTCATTCGGACTGTCGTTAACGCACCGCAGTTTGGCTCGGCAATTTGGTCAAAGTGTGGTCCAAACGTCGGCAAATTTGGAGGTCGAAAAATGTTCCGACGAACTTCAAATTTTGCATGCTCCAAACTCTCTATATTGCGCACTTGTCATAAAAAATTGACAGACTTTCGCACGGAAATGGCAGAGAAATTTCAAAGTTTAGAAAAAACTGGGTTGGGGCTTCCTGACTGCTCACACGCAAACCGTGGCTGTCTGTACACACCTCTTTGGGGTACTCCTGAGTTGTGCGCATGCTCAGTCATTCGGACTGTCGTTAACGCACCGCAGTTGGGCTCGGCAATTTGGTCAAAGTGTGGTCCAAACGTCGGCAAATTTGGAGGTCGAAAAATGTTCCGACGAACTTCAAATTTTGCATGCTCCAAACTCTCTATATTGCGCACTTGTCATAAAAAATTGACAGACTTTCGCCGGGAAATGGCAGAGAAATTTCAAAGTTTAGAAAAAAACTGGGTTGGGGCTTCCTGACTGCTCACACGCAAACCGTGGCTGTCTGTACACACCTCTTTGGGGTACTCCTGAGTTGTGCGCATGCTGAGTCATTCGGACTGTCGTTAACGCACCGCAGTTTGGCTCGGCAATTTGGTCAAAGTGTGGTCCAAACGTCGGCAAATTTGGAGGTCGAAAAATGTTCCGACGAACTTCAAATTTTGCATGCTCCAAACTCTCTATATTGCGCAAAAAACTGGGTTGGGGCTTCCTGACTGCTCAGACGCAAACAGTGGCTGTCTGTACACACCTCTTTGGGGTACTCCTGAGTTGTGCGCATGCTCAGTCATTCGGACTGTCGTTAACGCACCGCAGTTTGGCTCGGCAATTTGGTCAAAGTGTGGTCCAAACGTCGGCAAATTTGGAGGTCGAAAAATGTTCCGACGAACTTCAAATTTTGCATGCTCCAAACTCTCTATATTGCGCACTTGTCATAAAAAATTGACAGACTTTCGCACGGAAATGGCAGAGAAATTTCAAAGTTTAGAAAAAACTGGGTTGGGGCTTCCTGACTGCTCACACGCAAACCGTGGCTGTCTGTACACACCTCTTTGGGGTACTCCTGAGTTGTGCGCATGCTCAGTCATTCGGACTGTCGTTAACGCACCGCAGTTGGGCTCGGCAATTTGGTCAAAGTGTGGTCCAAACGTCGGCAAATTTGGAGGTCGAAAAATGTTCCGACGAACTTCAAATTTTGCATGCTCCAAACTCTCTATATTGCGCACTTGTCATAAAAAATTGACAGACTTTCGCCGGCAAATGGCAGAGAAATTTCAAAGTTTAGAAAAAAACTGGGTTGGGGCTTCCTGACTGCTCACACGCAAACCGTGGCTGTCTGTACACACCTCTTTGGGGTACTCCTGAGTTGTGCGCATGCTCAGTCATTTGGACTGTCGTTAACGCACCGCAGTTTGGCTCGGCAATTTTGTCAAAGTGTGGTCCAAACGTCGGCAAATTTGGAGGTCGAAAAATGTTCCGACGAACTTCAAATTTTGCATGCTCCAAACTCTCTATATTGCGCACTTGTCATAAAAAAATTGACAGACTTTCGCCGGGAAATGGCAGAGAAATTTCAAAGTTTAGAAAAAACTGGGTTGGGGCTTCCTGACTGCTCACACGCAAACCGTGGCTGTCTGTACACACCTCTTTGGGGTACTCCTGAGATGTGCGCATGCTCAGTCATTCGGACTGTCGTTAACGCACCGCAGTTTGGCTCGGCAATTTGGTCAAAGTGTGGTCCAAACGTCGGCAAATTTGGAGGTCGAAAAAAGTTCCGACGAACTTCAAATTTTGCATGCTCCAGACTCTCTATATTGCGCACTTGTCATAACAAATTGACAGACTTTCGCCGGGAAATGGCAGAGAAATTTCAAAGTTTAGAAAAAACTGGGTTGGGGCTTCCTGACTGCTCACACGCAAACCGTGGCTGTCTGTACACACCTCTTTGGGGTACTCCTGAGTTGTGCGCATGCTCAGTCATTCGGACTGTCGTTAACGCACCGCAGTTTGGCTCGGCAATTTGGTCAAAGTGTGGTCCAAACGTCGGCAAATTTGGAGGTCGAAAAATGTTCCGACGAACTTCAAATTTTGCATGCTCCAAACTTTCTATATTGCGCACTTGTCATACAAAAATTGACAGACTTTCGCCGGGAAATGGCAGAGAAATTTCAAAGTTTAGAAAAAACTGGGTTGGGGCTTCCTGACTGCTCACACGCAAACCGTGGCTGTCTGTACACACCTCTTTGGGGTACTCCTGAGTTGTGCGCATGCTCAGTCATTCGGACTGTCGTTAACGCACCGCAGTTTGGCTCGGCAATTTGGTCAAAGTGTGGTCCAAACGTCGGCAAATTTGGAGGTCGAAAAATGTTCCGACGAACTTCAAATTTTGCATGCTCCAAACGCTCTATATTGCGCACTTGTCATAAAAAAATTGACAGACTTTCGCCGGGAAATGGCAGAGAAATTTCAAAGTTTAGTAAAAACTGGGTTGGGGCTTCCTGACTGCTCACACGCAAACCGTGGCTGTCTGTACACACCTCTTTGGGGTACTCCTGAGTTGTGCGCATGCTCAGTCATTCGGACTGTCGTTAACGCACCGCAGTTTGGCTCGGCAATTTGGTCAAAGTGTGGTCCAAACGTCGGCAAATTTGGAGGTCGAAAAATGTTCCGACGAACTTCAAATTTTGCATGCTCCAAACTCTCTATATTGCGCACTTGTCATAACAAAATTGACAGACTTTCGCCGGGAAATGGCAGAGAAATTTCAAAGTTTAGAAAAAACTGGGTTGGGGCTTCCTGACTGCTCACACGCAAACCGTGGCTGTCTGTACACACCTCTTTGGGGTACTCATGAGTTGTGCGCATGCTCAGTCATTCGGACTGTCGTTAACGCACCGCAGTTTGGCTCGGCAATTTGGTCAAAGTGTGGTCCAAACGTCGGCAAATTTGGAGGTCGAAAAATGTTCCGACGAACTTCAAATTTTGCATGCTCCAAACTTTCTATATTGCGCACTTGTCATACAAAAATTGACAGACTTTCGCCGGGAAATGGCAGAGAAATTTCAAAGTTTAGAAAAAACTGGGTTGGGGCTTCCTGACTGCTCACACGCAAACCGTGGCTGTCTGTACACACCTCTTTGGGGTACTCCTGAGTTGTGCGCATGCTCAGTCATTCGGACTGTCGTTAACGCACCGCAGTTTGGCTCGGCAATTTGGTCAAAGTGTGGTCCAAACGTCGGCAAATTTGGAGGTCGAAAAATGTTCCGACGAACTTCAAATTTTGCATGCTCCAAACGCTCTATATTGCGCACTTGTCATAAAAAAATTGACAGACTTTCACCGGGAAATGGCAGAGAAATTTCAAAGTTTAGCAAAAACTGGGTTGGGGCTTCCTGACTGCTCACACGCAAACCGTGGCTGTCTGTACACACCTCTTTGGGGTACTCCTGAGTTGTGCGCATGCTCAGTCATTCGGACTGTCGTTAACGCACCGCAGTTTGGCTCGGCAATTTGGTCAAAGTGTGGTCCAAACGTCGGCAAATTTGGAGGTCGAAAAATGTTCCGACGAACTTCAAATTTTGCATGCTCCAAACTTTCTATAGTGCGCACTTGTCATAAAAAAATTGACAGACTTTCGCCGGGAAATGGCAGAGAAATTTCAAAGTTTAGAAAAAACTGGGTTGGGGCTTCCTGACTGCTCACACGCAAACCGTGGCTGTCTGTACACACCTCTTTGGGGTACTCATGAGTTGTGCGCATGCTCAGTCATTCGGACTGTCGTTAACGCACCGCAGTTTGGCTCGGCAATTTGGTCAAAGTGTGGTCCAAACGTCGGCAAATTTGGAGGTCGAAAAATGTTCCGACGAACTTCAAATTTTGCATGCTCCAAACTCTCTATATTGGGGGCGGTCGGGTTGGCGTACGGGTTCTTTCCTCGCCTTTCACCTCTGGGGTCCCGGGTTCGAATCCGGGGCGTGTATGTGGATTGGGTTTGCAGTCCCTACTTGACCGCGTGGGTTTTCCCCTGGGGCATTTCTCTGGGGGTTTTCCTCCCACATCTAAAACTGCAACTCCTTCTTCGTCATCTCAAGTTGATAATATAGTATAGTTAAAGCTAAAACCGTATAGTTGATGGCGTAAAGGGCCTTAGTTGCCGAAGATGCCATAAAATATACAACAACAACAACAACAACAACTCTCTATATTGCGCACTTGTCATACAAAAATTGACAGACTTTCGCCGGGAAATGGAAGAGAAATTTCAAAGTTTAGAAAAAACTGGGTTGGGGCTTCGTGACTGCTCACACGCAAACCGTGGCTGTCTGTACACACCTCTTTGGGGTACTCCTGAGTTGTGCGCATGCTCAGTCATTCGGACTGTCGTTAACGCACCGCAGTTTGGCTCGGCAATTTGGTCAAAGTGTGGTCCAAACGTCGGCAAATTTGGAGGTCGAAAAATGTTCCGACGAACTTCAAATTTTGCATGCTCCAAACTCTCTATATTGCGCACTTGTCATAAAAAAATTGACAGACTTTCGCCGGGAAATGGCAGAGAAATTTCAAAGTTTAGAAAAAAACTGGGTTGGGGCTTCCTGACTGCTCACACGCAAACCGTGGCTGTCTGTACACACCTCTTTGGGGTACTCCTGAGTTGTGCGCATGCTCAGTCATTCGGACTGTCGTTAACGCACCGCAGTTTGGCTCGGCAATTTGGTCAAAGTGTGGTCCAAACGTCGGCAAATTTGGAGGTCGAAAAATGTTCCGACGAACTTCAAATTTTGCATGCTCCAAACGCTCTACATTGCGCACTTGTCATAAAAAAATTGACAGACTTTCGCCGGGAAATGGCAGAGAAATTTAAAAGTTTAGAAAAAACTGGGTTGGGGCTTCCTGACTGCTCACACGCAAACCGTGGCTGTCTGTACACACCTCTTTGGGGTACTCCTGAGTTGTGCGCATGCTCAGTCATTCGGACTGTCGTTAACGCACCGCAGTTTGGCTCGGCAATTTGGACAAAGTGTGGTCCAAACGTCGGCAAATTTGGAGGTCGAAAAATGTTCCGACGAACTTCAAATTTTGCATGCTCCAAACTCTCTATATTGCGCACTTGTCATAACAAAATTGACAGACTTTCGCCGGGAAATGGAAGAGAAATTTCAAAGTTTAGAAAAAACTGGGTTGGGGCTTCCTGACTGCTCACACGCAAACCGTGGCTGTCTGTACACACCTCTTTGGGGTACTCCTGAGTTGTGCGCATGCTCAGTCATTCGGACTGTCGTTAACGCACCGCAGTTTGGCTCGGCAATTTGGTCAAAGTGTGGTCCAAACGTCGGCAAATTTGGAGGTCGAAAAATGTTCCGACGAACTTCAAATTTTGCATGCTCCAAACTCTCTATATTGCGCACTTGTCATAAAAAAAATTGACAGACTTTCGCCGGGAAATGGCAGAGAAATTTCAAAGTTTAGAAAAAACTGGGTTGGGGCTTCCTGACTGCTCACACGCAAACCGTGGCTGTCTGTACACACCTCTTTGGGGTACTCCTGAGTTGTGCGCATGCTCAGTCATTCGGACTGTCGTTAACGCACCGCAGTTTGGCTCGGCAATTTGGTCAAAGTGTGGTCCAAACGTCGGCAAATTTGGAGGTCGAAAAATGTTCCGACGAACTTCAAATTTTGCATGCTCCAAACTTTCTATATTGCGCACTTGTCATACAAAAATTGACAGACTTTCGCCGGGAAATGGCAGAGAAATTTCAAAGTTTAGAAAAAACTGGGTTGGGGCTTCCTGACTGCTCACACGCAAACCGTGGCTGTCTGTACACACCTCTTTGGGGTACTCATGAGTTGTGCGCATGCTCAGTCATTCGGACTGTCGTTAACGCACCGCAGTTTGGCTCGGCAATTTGGTCAAAGTGTGGTCCAAACGTCGGCAAATTTGGAGGTCGAAAAATGTTCCGACGAACTTCAAATTTTGCATGCTCCAAACTCTCTATATTGGGGGCGGTCGGGTTGGCGTACGGGTTCTTTCCTCGCCTTTCACCTCTGGGGTCCCGGGTTCGATTCCGGGGCGTGTATGTGGATTGGGTTTGCAGTCCCTACTTGACCGCGTGGGTTTTCCCCTGGGGCATTTCTCTGGGGGTTTTCCTCCCACATCTAAAACTGCAACCCCTTCTTCGTCATCTCAAGTTGATAATATAGTATAGTTAAAGCTAAAACCGTATAGTTGATGGCGTAAAGGGCCTTAGTTGCCGAAGATGCCATAAAATATACAACAACAACAACAACAACAACTCTCTATATTGCGCACTTGTCATAAAAAAATTGACAGACTTTCGCCGGGAAATGGAAGAGAAATTTCAAAGTTTAGAAAAAACTGGGTTGGGGCTTCCTGACTGCTCACACGCAAACCGTGGCTGTCTGTACACACCTCTTTGGGGTACTCCTGAGTTGTGCGCATGCTCAGTCATTCGGACTGTCGTTAACGCACCGCAGTTTGGCTCGGCAATTTGGTCAAAGTGTGGTCCAAACGTCGGCAAATTTGGAGGTCGAAAAATGTTCCGACGAACTTCAAATTTTGCATGCTCCAAACTCTCTATATTGCGCACTTGTCATAAAAAAATTGACAGACTTTCGCCGGGAAATGGCAGAGAAATTTCAAAGTTTAGAAAAAAACTGGGTTGGGGCTTCCTGACTGCTCACACGCAAACCGTGGCTGTCTGTACACACCTCTTTGGGGTACTCCTGAGTTGTGCGCATGCTCAGTCATTCGGACTGTCGTTAACGCACCGCAGTTTGGCTCGGCTGTTTGGTCAAAGTGTGGTCCAAACGTCGGCAAATTTGGAGGTCGAAAAATGTTCCGACGAACTTCAAATTTTGCATGCTCCAAACGCTCTATATTGCGCACTTGTCATAAAAAATTGACAGACTTTCGGCGGGAAATGGCAGAGAAATTTCAAAGTTTAGAAAAAACTGGGTTGGGGCTTCCTGACTGCTCACACGCAAACCGTGGCTGTCTGTACACACCTATTTGGGGTACTCCTGAGTTGTGCGCATGCTCAGTCATTCGGACTGTCGTTAACGCACCGCAGTTTGGCTCGGCAATTTGGTCAAAGTGTGGTCCAAACGTCGGCAAATTTGGAGGTCGAAAAATGTTCCGACGAACTTCAAATTTTGCATGCTCCAAACTCTCTATATTGCGCACTTGTCATACAAAATTGACAGACTTTCACCGGGAAATGGCAGAGAAATTTCAAAGTTTAGAAAAAACTGGGTTGGGGCTTCCTGACTGCTCACACGCAAACCGTGGCTGTCTGTACACACCTCTTTGGGGTACTCCTGAGTTGTGCGCATGCTCAGTCATTCGGACTGTCGTTAACGCACCGCAGTTTGGCTCGGTCGTTAACGCACCGCAGTTTGGGGCGGTCGGGTTGGCGTACGGGTTCTTTCCTCGCTGGCCTGTGATGACCGCTTTCCAAAGGACTACCCTTGCACATAGGTAGTTTGGAGGAGTTTTTCGCGGAATCCCGTGATGTCCTGGAACGTTGCTCAATGATGGAGTGACCAGTACGTATGTCACGGGGAACGCCGATGCAATTTTGGAACACGATTGGATCCGAGTCTGCGGTCTTGATTCTTCCAGACCTGGACTGGTGACGATTGTGGTTTTATGAGGATGTACCTGTGGTGCTTCTCGAAGGATATGACCTGATACTCGGACACGATCGACCAAGATTGGTGATGATTGTGATGGAGAATACTCGCCGGATAATGACCTGGATTGGCAACGACAACGAATGAGGAAATTTGGTGGATAAATGACCTGGACTGGCAACGACAACGAATGAGGAAATTTGGCATTAACGGCGAACAATTGGTGGATAAATGACCTGGACTGGCAACGACTACGAATGAGGAAATTTGGCAATAACGGCGAACGCTTAGTGGATAAATGACCTGGACTGGCAACGACTACGAATGAGGAAATTTGGCAATAACGGCGAACGCTTAGTGGATAAATGACCTGGACTGGCAACGACAACGGCTGAAGCACTGGTTCTATCGGTAACAACGTTGGACTGGTTAGCGTGTTTTATTCGGACGAATAAAACATTTTAGAAAAAGGCAATTTGGTCAAAGTGTGGTCCAAACGTCGGCAAATGTGGAGGTCGAAAAATGTTCCGACGAACTTCAAATTTTGCATGCTCCAAACTCTCTATATTGCGCACTTGTCACACAAAATTGACAGACTTTCGCCGGGAAATGGCAGAGAAATTTCAAAGTTTAGAAAAAACTGGGTTGGGGCTTCCTGACTGCTCACACGCAAACCGTGGCTGTCTGTACACACCTCTTTGGGGTACTCCTGAGTTGTGCGCATGCTCAGTCATTCGGACTGTCGTTAACGCACCGCAGTTTGGCTCGGCAATTTGGTCAAAGTGTGGTCCAAACGTCGGCAAATTTGGAGGTCGAAAAATGTTCCGACGAACTTCAAATTTTGCATGCTCCAAACTCTCTATATTGCGCACTTGTCATAAAAAATTGACAGACTTTCGCCGGGAAATGGCAGAGAAATTTCAAAGTTTAGAAAAAAACTGGGTTGGGGCTTCCTGACTGCTCACACGCAAACCGTGGCTGTCTGTACACACCTCTTTGGGGTACTCCTGAGTTGTGCGCATGCTCAGTCATTCGGACTGTCGTTAACGCACCGCAGTTTGGCTCGGCAATTTGGTCAAAGTGTGGTCCAAACGTCGGCAAATTTGGAGGTCGAAAAATGTTCCGACGAACTTCAAATTTTGCATGCTCCAAACTCTCTATATTGCGCACTTGTCATAAAAAATTGACAGACTTTCGCCGGGAAATGGCAGAGAAATTTCAAAGTTTAGAAAAAAACTGGGTTGGGGCTTCCTGACTGCTCACACGCAAACCGTGGCTGTCTGTACACACCTCTTTGGGGTACTCCTGAGTTGTGCGCATGCTCAGTCATTCGGACTGTCGTTAACGCACCGCAGTTTGGCTCGGCAATTTGGTCAAAGTGTGGTCCAAACGTCGGCAAATTTGGAGGTCGAAAAATGTTCCGACGAACTTCAAATTTTGCATGCTCCAAACTCTCTATATTGCGCACTTGTCATACAAAATTGACAGACTTTCACCGGGAAATGGCAGAGAAATTTCAAAGTTTAGAAAAAACTGGGTTGGGGCTTCCTGACTGCTCACACGCAAACCGTGGCTGTCTGTACACACCTCTTTGGGGTACTCCTGAGTTGTGCGCATGCTCAGTCATTCGGACTGTCGTTAACGCACCGCAGTTTGGCTCGGCAATTTGGTCAAAGTGTGGTCCAAACGTCGGCAAATTTGGAGGTCGAAAAATGTTCCGACGAACTTCAAATTTTGCATGCTCCAAACTCTCTATATTGCGCACTTCTCATAAAAAATTGACAGACTTTCGCCGGGAAATGGCAGAGAAATTTCAAAGTTTAGAAAAAACTGGGTTGAGGCTTCCTGACTGCTCTCGCGCAAACCGTGGCTGTCTGTACACACCTCTTTGGGGTACTCCTGAGTTGTGCGCATGCTCAGTCATTCGGACTGTCGTTAACGCACCGCAGTTTGGCTCGGCAATTTGGTCAAAGTGTGGTCCAAACGTCGGCAAATTTGGAGGTCGAAAAATGTTCCGACGAACTTCAAATTTTGCATGCCCTAAACTCTCTATATTGCGCACTTGTCATAAAAAATTGACAGACTTTCGCCGGGAAATGGCAGAGAAATTTCAAAGTTTAGAAAAAACTGGGTTGAGGCTTCCTGACTGCTCTCGCGCAAACCGTGGCTGTCTGTACACACCTCTTTGGGGTACTCCTGAGTTGTGCGCATGCTCAGTCATTCGGACTGTCGTTAACGCACCGCAGTTTGGCTCGGCAATTTGGTCAAAGTGTGGTCCAAACGTCGGCAAATTTGGAGGTCGAAAAATGTTCCGACGAACTTCAAATTTTGCATGCCCTAAACTCTCTATATTGCGCACTTGTCATAAAAAATTGACAGACTTTCGCCGGGAAATGGCAGAGAAATATCAAAGTTTAGAAAAAACTGGGTTGAGGCTTCCTGACTGCTCTCGCGCAAACCGTGGCTGTCTGTACACACCTCTTTGGGGTACTCCTGAGTTGTGCGCATGCTCAGTCATTCGGACTGTCGTTAACGCACCGCAGTTTGGCTCGGCAATTTGGTCAAAGTGTGGTCCAAACGTCGGCAAATTTGGAGGTCGAAAAATGTTCCGACGAACTTCAAATTTTGCATGCCCTAAACTCTCTATATTGCGCACTTGTCATAAAAAATTGACAGACTTTCGCCGGGAAATGGCAGAGAAATTTCAAAGTTTAGAAAAAACTGGGTTGAGGCTTCCTGACTGCTCTCGCGCAAACCGTGGCTGTCTGTACACACCTCTTTGGGGTACTCCTGAGTTGTGCGCATGCTCAGTCATTCGGACTGTCGTTAACGCACCGCAGTTTGGCTCGGCAATTTGGTCAAAGTGTGGTCCAAACGTCGGCAAATTTGGAGGTCGAAAAATGTTCCGACGAACTTCAAATTTTGCATGCTCCAAACTCTCTATATTGCGCACTTGTCATAAAAAATTGACAGACTTTCGCCGGGAAATGGCAGAGAAATTTCAAAGTTTAGAAAAAAACTGGGTTGGGGCTTCCTGACTGCTTACACGCAAACCGTGGCTGTCTGTACACACCTCTTTGGGGTACTCCTGAGTTGTGCGCATCCTCAGTCATTCGGACTGTCGTTAACGCACCGCAGTTTGGCTCGGCAATTTGGTCAAAGTGTGGTCCAAACGTCGGCAAATTTGGAGGTCGAAAAATGTTCCGACGAACTTCAAATTTTGCATGCTCCAAACTCCGTATATTGCGCACTTGTCATAAAAAATTGACAGACTTTCGCCGGGAAATGGCAGAGAAATTTCAAAGTTTAGAAAAAACTGGGTTGGGGCTTCCTGACTGCTCACACGCAAACCGTGGCTGTCTGTACACACCTCTTTGGGGTACTCCTGAGTTGTGCGCATGCTCAGTCATTCGGACTGTCGTTAACGCACCGCAGTTTGGCTCGGCAATTTGGTCAAAGTGTGGTCCAAACGTCGGCAAATTTGGAGGTCGAAAAATGTTCCGACGAACTTCAAATTTTGCATGCTCCAAACTCTCTATATTGCGCACTTGTCATAAAAAAAAATTGACAGACTTTCGCCGGGAAATGGCAGAGAAATTTCAAAGTTTAGAAAAAACTGGGTTGGGGCTTACTGACTGCTCACACGCAAACCGTGGCTGTCTGTACACACCTCTTTGGGTACTCCTGAGTTATGCGCATGCTCAGTCATTCGGACTGTCGTTAACGCACCGCAGTTTGGCTCGGCATTTTGGTCAAAGTGTGGTCCAAACTTCGGCAAATTTGGAGGTCGAAAAATGTTCCGACGAACTTCAAATTTTGCATGCTCCAAACTCTCTATATTGCGCAATTGTCATAAAAAATTGACAGACTTTCGCCGGGAAATTTCAAAGTTTAGAAAAAAATGGGTTGGGGCTTCCTGACTGCTCACACGCAAACCGTGGCTGTCTTTACACACCTCTTTGGGGTACTCATGAGTTGTGCGCATGCTCAGTCATTCGGACTGTCGTTAACGCACCGCAGTTTGGCTCGGCAATTTGGTCAAAGTGTGGTCCAAACGTCGGCAAATTTAGAGGTCGAAAAATGTTCCGACGAACTTCAAATTTTGCATGCTCCAAACTCTCTATATTGCGCAATTGTCATAAAAAATTGACAGACTTTCGCCGGGAAATGGCAGGGAAATTTCAAAGTTTAGAAAAAACTGGGTTGGGGCTTCCTGACTGCTCACACGCAAACCGTGGCTGTCTGTACACACCTCTTTGGGGTACTCATGAGTTGTGCGCATGCTCAGTCATTCGGACTGTCGTTAACGCACCGCAGTTTGGCTCGGCAATTTGGTCAAAGTGTGGTCCAAACGTCGGCAAATTTGGAAGTCGAAAAATGTTCCGACGAACTTCAAATTTTGCATGCCCTAAACTCTCTATATTGCGCACTTGTCATTAAAAATTGACAGACTTTCGCCGGGAAATGGCAGAGAAATTTCAAAGTTTAGAAAAAACTGGGTTGGGGCTTCCTGACTGCTCACACGCAAACCGTGGCTGTCTGTACACACCTCTTTGGGGTACTCCTGAGTTGTGCGCATGCTCAGTCATTCGGACTGTCGTTAACGCACCGCAGTTTGGCTCGGTCGTTAACGCACCGCAGTTTGGGGCGGTCGGGTTGGCGTACGGGTTCTTTCCTCGCTGGCCTGTGATGACCGCTTTCCAAAGGACTACCCTTGCACATAGGTAGTTTGGAGGAGTTTTTCGCGGAATCCCGTGATGTCCTGGAACGTTGCTCAATGATGGAGTGACCAGTACGTACGTCACGGGGAACGCCGATGCAATTTTGGAACACGATTGGATCCGAGTCTGCGGTCTTGATTCTTCCAGACCTGGACTGGTGACGATTGTGGTTTTATGAGGATGTACCTGTGGTGCTTCTCGAAGGATATGACCTGATACTCGGACACGATCGACCAAGATTGGTGATGATTGTGATGGAGAATACTCGCCGGATAATGACCTGGATTGGCAACGACAACGAATGAGGAAATTTGGTGGATAAATGACCTGGACTGGCAACGACAACGAATGAGGAAATTTGGCAATAACGGCGAACAATTGGTGGATAAATGACCTGGACTGGCAACGACTACGAATGAGGAAATTTGGCAATAACGGCGAACGCTTAGTGGATAAATGACCTGGACTGGCAACGACTACGAATGAGGAAATTTGGCAATAACGGCGAACGCTTAGTGGATAAATGACCTGGACTGGCAACGACAACGCCTGAAGCACTGGTTCTATCGGTAACAACGTTGGACTGGTTAGCGTGTTTTATTCGGACGAATAAAACATTTTAGAAAAAGGCAATTTGGTCAAAGTGTGGTCCAAACGTCGGCAAATTTAGAGGTCGAAAAATGTTCCGACGAACTTCAAATTTTGCATGCTCCAAACTCTCTATATTGCGCACTTGTCATAAAAAATTGACAGACTTTCGCCAGGAAATGGCAGAGAAATTTCAAAGTTTAGAAAAAACTGGGTTGGGGCTTCCTGACTGCTCACACGCAAACCGTGGCTGTCTGTACACACCTCTTTGGGGTACTCCTGAGTTGTGCGCATGCTCAGTCATTCGGACTTTCGTTAACGCACCGCAGTTTGGCTCGGCAATTTGGTCAAAGTGTGGTCCAAACGTCGGCAAATTTGGAGGTCGAAAAATGTTCCGACGAACTTCAAATTTTGCATGCTCCAAACTCTCTATATTGCGCACTTGTCATACAAAATTGACAGACTTTCGCCGGGAAATGGCAGAGAAATTTCAAAGTTTAGAAAAAAACTGGGTTGGGGCTTCCTGACTGCTCACACGCAAACCGTGGCTGTCTGTACACACCTCTTTGGGGTACTCATGAGTTGTGCGCATGCTCAGTCATTCGGACTGTCGTTAACGCACCGCAGTTTGGCTCGGAAATTTGGTCAAAGTGTGGTCCAAACGTCGGCAAATTTGGAGGTCGAAAAATGTTCCGACGAACTTCAAATTTTGCATGCTCCAAACTCTCTATATTGCGCACTTGTCATAAAAAAATTGACAGACTTTCGCCGGGAAATGGCAGAGAAATTTCAAAGTTTAGAAAAAAAACTGGGTTGGGGCTTCCTGACTGCTCACACGCAAACCGTGGCTGTCTGTACACACCTCTTTGGGGTACTCCTGAGTTGTGCGCATGCTCAGTCATTCGGACTGTCGTTAACGCACCGCAGTTTGGCTCGGCAATTTGGTCAAAGTGTGGTCCAAACGTCGGCAAATTTGGAGGTCGAAAAATGTTCCGACGAACTTCAAATTTTGCATGCTCCAAACTCTCTATATTGCGCACTTGTCATAAAAAATTGACAGACTTTCGCCAGGAAATGGCAGAGAAATTTCAAAGTTTAGAAAAAAACTGGGTTGGGGCTTCCTGACTGCTCACACGCAAACCGTGGCTGTCTGTACACACCTCTTTGGGGTACTCCTGAGTTGTGCGCATGCTCAGTCATTCGGACTGTCGTTAACGCACCGCAGTTTGGCTCGGCAATTTGGTCAAAGTGTGGTCCAAACGTCGGCAAATTTGGAGGTCGAAAACTGTTCCGACGAACTTCAAATTTTGCATGCTCCAAACTCTCTATATTGCGCACTTGTCATAAACAATTGACAGACTTTCGCCGGGAAATGGCAGAGAAATTTCAAAGTTTAGAAAAAACTGGGTTGGGGCTTCCTGACTGCTCACACGCAAACCGTGGCTGTCTGTACACACCTATCTGGGGTACTCCTGAGTTGTGCGCATGCTCAGTCATTCGGACTGTCGTTAACGCACCGCAGTTTGGCTCGGCAATTTGGTCAAAGTGTGGTCCAAACGTCGGCAAATTTGGAGGTCGAAAAATGTTCCAACGAACTTCAAATTTTGCATGCCCTAAACTCTCTATATTGCGCACTTGTCATAAAAAATTGACAGACTTTCGCCGGGAAATGGCAGAGAAATTTCAAAGTTTAGAAAAAACTGGGTTGGGGCTTCCTGACTGCTCACACGCAAACCGTGGCTCCTGAGTTGTGCGCATGCTCAGTCATTCGGACTGTCGTTAACGCACCGCAGTTTGGCTCGGCAATTTGGTCAAAGTGTGGTCCAAACGTCGGCAAATTTGGAGGTCGAAAAATGTTCCGACGAACTTCAAATTTTGCATGCTCCAAACTCTCTATATTGCGCACTTGTCATACAAAATTGACAGACTTTCGCCGGGAAATGGCAGAGAAATTTCAAAGTTTAGAAAAAAACTGGGTTGGGGCTTCCTGACTGCTCACACGCAAACCGTGGCTGTCTGTACACACCTCTTTGGGGTACTCCTGAGTTGTGCGCATGCTCAGTCATTCGGACTGTCGTTAACGCACCGCAGTTTGGCTCGGCAATTTGGTCAAAGTGTGGTCCAAACGTCGGCAAATTTGGAGGTCGAAAAATGTTCCGACGAACTTCAAATTTTGCATGCTCCAAACTCTCTATATTGCGCACTTGTCATAAAAAAATGACAGACTTTTGCCGGGAAATGGCAGAGAAATTTCAAAGTTTAGAAAAAACTGGGTTGGGGCTTCCTGACTGCTCACACGCAAACCGTGGCTGTCTGTACACACCTCTTTGGGGTACTCCTGAGTTGTGCGCATGCTCAGTCATTCGGACTGTCGTTAACGCACCGCAGTTTGGCTCGGCAATTTGGTCAAAGTGTGGTCCAAACGCCGGCAAATTTGGAGGTCGAAAAATGTTCCGACGAACTTCAAATTTTGCATGCTCCAAACTCTCTATATTGCGCACTTGTCATAAAAAATTGACAGACTTTCGCCGGGAAATGGCAGAGAAATTTCAAAGTTTAGAAAAAACTGGGTTGGGGCTTTCTGACTGCTCAAACGCAAACCGTGGCTGTCTGTACACACCTCTTTGGGGTACTCCTGAGTTGTGCGCATGCTCAGTCATTCGGACTGTCGTTAGCGCACCGCAGTTTGGCTCGGCAATTTAGTCAAAGTGTGGTCCAAACGTCGGCAAATTTGGAGGTCGAAAAATGTTCCGACGAACTTCAAATTTTGCATGCTCCAAACTCTCTATATTGCGCACTTGTCATAAAAAATTGACAGACTTTCGCCGGGAAATGGCAGAGAAATTTCAAAGTTTAGAAAAAACTGGGTTGGGGCTTCCTGACTGCTCACACGCAAACCGTGGCTGTCTGTACACACCTCTTTGGGGTACTCATGAGTTGTGCGCATGCTCAGTCATTCGGACTGTCGTTAACGCACCGCAGTTTGGCTCGGCAATTTGGTCAAAGTGTGGTCCAAACGTCGGCAAATTTGGAGGTCGAAAAATGTTCCGACGAACTTCAAATTTTGCATGCTCCAAACTCTCTATATTGGGGGCGGTCGGGTTGGCGTACGGGTTCTTTCCTCGCCTTTCACCTCTGGGGTCCCGGGTTCGAATCCGGGGCGTGTATGTGGATTGGGTTTGCAGTCCCTACTTGACCGCGTGGGTTTTCCCCTGGGGCATTTCTCTGGGGGTTTTCCTCCCACTTCTAAAACTGCAACTCCTTCTTCGTCATCTCAAGTTGATAATATAGTATAGTTAAAGCTAAAACCGTATAGTTGATGGCGTAAAGGGCCTTAGTTGCCGAAGATGCCATAAAATATACAACAACAACAACAACAACAACTCTCTATATTGCGCACTTGTCATACAAAAATTGACAGACTTTCGCCGGGAAATGGAAGAGAAATTTCAAAGTTTAGAAAAAACTGGGTTGGGGCTTCCTGACTGCTCACACGCAAACCGTGGCTGTCTGTACACACCTCTTTGGGGTACTCATGAGTTGTGCGCATGCTCAGTCATTCGGACTGTCGTTAACGCACCGCAGTTTGGCTCGGCTATTTGGTCAAAGTGTGGTCCAAACGTCGGAAAATTTGGAGGTCGAAAAATGTTCCGACGAACTTCAAATTTTGCATGCTCCAAACTCTCTATATTGCGCACTTGTCATAGAAAATTGACAGACTTTCGCCGGGAAATGGCAGAGAAATTTCAAAGTTTAGAAAAAACTGGGTTGGGGCTTCCTGACTGCTCACACGCAAACCGTGGCTGTCTGTACACACCTCTTTGGGGTACTCCTGAGTTGTGCGCATCCTCAGTCATTCGGACTGTCGTTAACGCACCGCAGTTTGGCTCGGCAATTTGGTCAAAGTGTGGTCCAAACGTCGGCAAATTTGGAGGTCGAAAAATGTTCCGACGAACTTCAAATTTTGCATGCTCCAAACTCTCTATATTGCGCACTTGTCATAACAAATTGACAGACTTTCGCCGGGAAATGGCAGAGAAATTTCAAAGTTTAGAAAAAAACTGGGTTGGGGCTTCCTGACTGCTCACACGCAAACCGTGGCTGTCTGTACACACCTCTTTGGGGTACTCCTGAGTTGTGCGCATGCTCAGTCATTCGGACTGTCGTTAACGCACCGCAGTTTGGCTCGGCAATTTGGTCAAAGTGTGGTCCAAACGTCGGCAAATTTGGAGGTCGAAAAATGTTCCGACGAACTTCAAATTTTGCATGCTCCAAACTCTCTATATTGGGGGCGGTCGGGTTGGCGTACTGGTTCTTTCCTCGCCTTTCACCTCTGGGGTCCCGGGTTCGAATCCGGGGCGTGTATGTGGATTGGGTTTGCAGTCCCTACTTGACCGCGTGGGTTTTCCCCTGGGGCATTTCTCTGGGGGTTTTCCTCCCACTTCTAAAACTGCAACTCCTTCTTCGTCATCTCAAGTTGATAATATAGTATAGTTAAAGCTAAAACCGTATAGTTGATGGCGTAAAGGGCCTTAGTTGCCGAAGATGCCATAAAATATACAACAACAACAACAACAACAACTCTCTATATTGCGCACTTGTCATACAAAAATTGACAGACTTTCGCCGGGAAATGGAAGAGAAATTTCAAAGTTTAGAAAAAACTGGGTTGGGGCTTCCTGACTGCTCACACGCAAACCGTGGCTGTCTGTACACACCTCTTTGGGGTACTCCTGAGTTGTGCGCATGCTCAGTCATTCGGACTGTCGTTAACGCACCGCAGTTTGGCTCGGAAATTTGGTCAAAGTGTGGTCCAAACGTCGGCAAATTTGGAGGTCGAAAAATGTTCCGACGAACTTCAAATTTTGCATGCTCCAAACTCTCTATATTGCGCACTTGTCATAGAAAATTGACAGACTTTCGCCGGGAAATGGCAGAGAAATTTCAAAGTTTAGAAAAAACTGGGTTGGGGCTTCCTGACTGCTCACACGCAAACCGTGGCTGTCTGTACACACCTCTTTGGGGTACTCCTGAGTTGTGCGCATGCTCAGTCATTCGGACTGTCGTTAACGCACCGCAGTTTGGCTCGGAAATTTGGTCAAAGTGTGGTCCAAACGTCGGCAAATTTGGAGGTCGAAAAATGTTCCGACGAACTTCAAATTTTGCATGCTCCAAACTCTCTATATTGCGCACTTGTCATAGAAAATTGACAGACTTTCGCCGGGAAATGGCAGAGAAATTTCAAAGTTTAGAAAAAACTGGGTTGGGGCTTCCTGACTGCTCACACGCAAACCGTGGCTGTCTGTACACACCTCTTTGGGGTACTCCTGAGTTGTGCGCATGCTCAGTCATTCGGACTGTCGTTAACGCACCGCAGTTTGGCTCGGCAATTTGGTCAAAGTGTGGTCCAAACGTCGGCAAATTTGGAGGTCGAAAAATGTTCCGACGAACTTCAAATTTTGCATGCTCCAAACGCTCTATATTGGGGGCGGTCGGGTTGGCGTACGGGTTCTTTCCTCGCCTTTCACCTCTGGGGTCCCGGGTTCGAATCCGGGGCGTGTATGTGGATTGGGTTTGCAGTCCCTACTTGACCGCGTGGGTTTTCCCCTGGGGCATTTCTCTGGGGGTTTTCCTCCCACTTCTAAAACTGCAACTCCTTCTTCGTCATCTCAAGTTGATAATATAGTATAGTTAAAGCTAAAACCGTATAGTTGATGGCGTAAAGGGCCTTAGTTGCCGAAGATGCCATAAAATATACAACAACAACAACAACAACAACTCTCTATATTGCGCACTTGTCATACAAAAATTGACAGACTTTCGCCGGGAAATGGAAGAGAAATTTCAAAGTTTAGAAAAAACTGGGTTGGGGCTTCCTGACTGCTCACACGCAAACCGTGGCTGTCTGTACACACCTCTTTGGGGTACTCCTGAGTTGTGCGCATGCTCAGTCATTCGGACTGTCGTTAACGCACCGCAGTTTGGCTCGGAAATTTGGTCAAAGTGTGGTCCAAACGTCGGCAAATTTGGAGGTCGAAAAATGTTCCGACGAACTTCAAATTTTGCATGCTCCAAACTCTCTATATTGCGCACTTGTCATAGAAAATTGACAGACTTTCGCCGGGAAATGGCAGAGAAATTTCAAAGTTTAGAAAAAACTGGGTTGGGGCTTCCTGACTGCTCACACGCAAACCGTGGCTGTCTGTACACACCTCTTTGGGGTACTCCTGAGTTGTGCGCATGCTCAGTCATTCGGACTGTCGTTAACGCACCGCAGTTTGGCTCGGAAATTTGGTCAAAGTGTGGTCCAAACGTCGGCAAATTTGGAGGTCGAAAAATGTTCCGACGAACTTCAAATTTTGCATGCTCCAAACGCTCTATATTGCGCACTTGTCATAAAAAATTGACAGACTTTCGCCGGGAAATGGCAGAGAAATTTCAAAGTTTAGAAAAAACTGGGTTGGGGCTTCCTGACTGCTCACACGCAAACCGTGGCTGTCTGTACACACCTCTTTGGGGTACTCATGAGTTGTGCGCATGCTCAGTCATTCGGACTGTCGTTAACGCACCGCAGTTTGGCTCGGCATTTTGGTCAAAGTGTGGTCCAAACTTCGGCAAATTTGGAGGTCGAAAAATGTTCCGACGAACTTCAAATTTTGCATGCTCCAAACTCTCTATATTGCGCAATTGTCATAAAAAATTGACAGACTTTCGCCGGGAAATGACAGGGAAATTTCAAAGTTTAGAAAAAACTGGGTTGGGGCTTCCTGACTGCTCACACGCAAACCGTGGCTGTCTTTACACACCTCTTTGGGGTACTCATGAGTTGTGCGCATGCTCAGTCATTCGGACTGTCGTTAACGCACCGCAGTTTGGCTCGGCAATTTGGTCAAAGTGTGGTCCAAACGTCGGCAAATTTGGAGGTCGAAAAATGTTCCGACGAACTTCAAATTTTGCATGCTCCAAACGCTCTATATTGCGCACTTGTCATAAAAAATTGACAGACTTTCGCCGGGAAATGGCAGAGAAATTTCAAAGTTTAGAAAAAACTGGGTTGGGGCTTCCTGACTGCTCACACGCAAACCGTGGCTGTCTTTACACACCTCTTTGGGGTACTCATGAGTTGTGCGCATGCTCAGTCATTCGGACTGTCGTTAACGCACCGCAGTTTGGCTCGGCAATTTGGTCAAAGTGTGGTCCAAACGTCGGCAAATTTGGAGGTCGAAAAATGTTCCGACGAACTTCAAATTTTGCATGCCCTAAACTCTCTATATTGCGCACTTGTCATTAAAAATTGACAGACTTTCGCCGGGAAATGGCAGAGAAATTTCAAAGTTTAGAAAAAACTGGGTTGGGGCTTCCTGACTGCTCACACGCAAACCGTGGCTGTCTGTACACACCTCTTTGGGGTACTCCTGAGTTGTGCGCATGCTCAGTCATTCGGACTGTCGTTAACGCACCGCAGTTTGGCTCGGCAATTTGGTCAAAGTGTGGTCCAAACGTCGGCAAATTTGGAGGTCGAAAAATGTTCCGACGAACTTCAAATTTTGCATGCTCCAAACTCTCTATATTGCGCACTTGTCATAACAAATTGACAGACTTTCGCCGGGAAATGGCAGAGAAACTTCAAAGTTTAGAAAAAACTGGGTTGGGGCTTCCTGACTGCTCACACGCAAACCGCGGCTGTCTGTACACACCTCTTTGGGGTACTCCTGAGTTGTGCGCATGCTCAGTCATTCGGACTGTCGTTAACGCACCGCAGTTTGGCTCGGCAATTTGGTCAAAGTGTGGTCCAAACGTCGGCAAATTTGGAGGTCGAAAAATGTTCCGACGAACTTCAAATTTTGCATGCTCCAAACTCTCTATATTGCGCACTTGTCATAAAAAATTGACAGACTTTCGCCGGGAAATGGCAGAGAAATTTCAAAGTTTAGAAAAAAACTGGGTTGGGGCTTCCTGACTGCTCACACGCAAACCGTGGCTGTCTGTACACACCTCTTTGGGGTACTCCTGAGTTGTGCGCATGCTCAGTCATTCGGACTGTCGTTAACGCACCGCAGTTTGGCTCGGCAATTTGGTCAAAGTGTGGTCCAAACGTCGGCAAATTTGGAGGTCGAAAAATGTTCCGACGAACTTCAAATTTTGCATGCTGCAAACTCTCTATATTGCGCACTTGTCATAAAAAATTGACAGACTTTCGCCGGGAAATGGCAGAGAAATTTCAAAGTTTAGAAAAAAACTGGGTTGGGGCTTCCTGACTGCTCACACGCAAACCGTGGCTGTCTGTACACACCTCTTTGGGGTACTCCTGAGTTGTGCGCATGCTCAGTCATTCGGACGGTCGTTAACGCACCGCAGTTTGGCTCGGCATTTTGGTCAAAGTGTGGTCCAAACTTCGGCAAATTTGGAGGTCGAAAAATGTTCCGACGAACTTCAAATTTTGCATGCTCCAAACTCTCTATATTGCGCAATTGTCATAAAAAATTGACAGACTTTCGCCGGGAAATGGCAGGGAAATTTCAAAGTTTAGAAAAAACTGGGTTGGGGCTTCCTGACTGCTCACACGCAAACCGTGGCTGTCTTTACACACCTCTTTGGGGTACTCATGAGTTGTGCGCATGCTCAGTCATTCGGACTGTCGTTAACGCACCGCAGTTTGGCTCGGCAATTTGGTCAAAGTGTGGTCCAAACGTCGGCAAATTTGGAGGTCGAAAAATGTTCCGACGAACTTCAAATTTTGCATGCTCCAAACTCTCTATATTGCGCACTTGTCATACAAAATTGACAGACTTTCGCCGGGAAATGGCAGAGAAATTTCAAAGTTTAGAAAAAACTAGGTTGGGGCTTCCTGACTGCTCACACGCAAACCGTGGCTGTCTGTACACACCTCTTTGGGGTACTCCTGAGTTGTGCGCATGCTCAGTCATTCGGACTGTCGTTAACGCACCGCAGTTTGGCTCGGCAATTTGGTCAAAGTGTGGTCCAAACGTCGGCAAATTTGGAGGTCGAAAAATGTTCCGACGAACTTCAAATTTTGCATGCTCCAAACGCTCTATATTGCGCACTTGTCATAAAAAATTGACAGACTTTCGCCGGGAAATGGCAGAGAAATTTCAAAGTTTAGAAAAAACTGGGTTGGGGCTTCCTGACTGCTCACACGCAAACCGTGGCTGTCTGTACACACCTCTTTGGGGTACTCATGAGTTGTGCGCATGCTCAGTCATTCGGACTGTCGTTAACGCACCGCAGTTTGGCTCGGCAATTTGGTCAAAGTGTGGTCCAAACGCCGGCAAATTTGGAGGTCGAAAAATGTTCCGACGAACTTCAAATTTTGCATGCTCCAAACTCTCTATATTGCGCACTTGTCATAAAAAATTGACAGACTTTCGCCGGGAAATGGCAGAGAAATTTCAAAGTTTAGAAAAAACTGGGTTGGGGCTTTCTGACTGCTCAAACGCAAACCGTGGCTGTCTGTACACACCTCTTTGGGGTACTCCTGAGTTGTGCGCATGCTCAGTCATTCGGACTGTCGTTAGCGCACCGCAGTTTGGCTCGGCAATTTAGTCAAAGTGTGGTCCAAACGTCGGCAAATTTGGAGGTCGAAAAATGTTCCGACGAACTTCAAATTTTGCATGCTCCAAACTCTCTATATTGCGCACTTGTCATAAAAAATTGACAGACTTTCGCCGGGAAATGGCAGAGAAATTTCAAAGTTTAGAAAAAACTGGGTTGGGGCTTCCTGACTGCTCACACGCAAACCGTGGCTGTCTGTACACACCTCTTTGGGGTACTCATGAGTTGTGCGCATGCTCAGTCATTCGGACTGTCGTTAACGCACCGCAGTTTGGCTCGGCAATTTGGTCAAAGTGTGGTCCAAACGCCGGCAAATTTGGAGGTCGAAAAATGTTCCGACGAACTTCAAATTTTGCATGCTCCAAACTCTCTATATTGCGCACTTGTCATAAAAAATTGACAGACTTTCGCCGGGAAATGGCAGAGAAATTTCAAAGTTTAGAAAAAACTGGGTTGGGGCTTTCTGACTGCTCAAACGCAAACCGTGGCTGTCTGTACACACCTCTTTGGGGTACTCCTGAGTTGTGCGCATGCTCAGTCATTCGGACTGTCGTTAGCGCACCGCAGTTTGGCTCGGCAATTTAGTCAAAGTGTGGTCCAAACGTCGGCAAATTTGGAGGTCGAAAAATGTTCCGACGAACTTCAAATTTTGCATGCTCCAAACTCTCTATATTGCGCACTTGTCATAAAAAATTGACAGACTTTCGCCGGGAAATGGCAGAGAAATTTCAAAGTTTAGAAAAAACTGGGTTGGGGCTTCCTGACTGCTCACACGCAAACCGTGGCTGTCTGTACACACCTCTTTGGGGTACTCATGAGTTGTGCGCATGCTCAGTCATTCGGACTGTCGTTAACGCACCGCAGTTTGGCTCGGCAATTTGGTCAAAGTGTGGTCCAAACGTCGGCAAATTTGGAGGTCGAAAAATGTTCCGACGAACTTCAAATTTTGCATGCTCCAAACTCTCTATATTGGGGGCGGTCGGGTTGGCGTACGGGTTCTTTCCTCGCCTTTCACCTCTGGGGTCCCGGGTTCGAATCCGGGGCGTGTATGTGGATTGGGTTTGCAGTCCCTACTTGACCGCGTGGGTTTTCCCCTGGGGCATTTCTCTGGGGGTTTTCCTCCCACTTCTAAAACTGCAACTCCTTCTTCGTCATCTCAAGTTGATAATATAGTATAGTTAAAGCTAAAACCGTATAGTTGATGGCGTAAAGGGCCTTAGTTGCCGAAGATGCCATAAAATATACAACAACAACAACAACAACAACTCTCTATATTGCGCACTTGTCATACAAAAATTGACAGACTTTCGCCGGGAAATGGAAGAGAAATTTCAAAGTTTAGAAAAAACTGGGTTGGGGCTTCCTGACTGCTCACACGCAAACCGTGGCTGTCTGTACACACCTCTTTGGGGTACTCATGAGTTGTGCGCATGCTCAGTCATTCGGACTGTCGTTAACGCACCGCAGTTTGGCTCGGCTATTTGGTCAAAGTGTGGTCCAAACGTCGGAAAATTTGGAGGTCGAAAAATGTTCCGACGAACTTCAAATTTTGCATGCTCCAAACTCTCTATATTGCGCACTTGTCATAGAAAATTGACAGACTTTCGCCGGGAAATGGCAGAGAAATTTCAAAGTTTAGAAAAAACTGGGTTGGGGCTTCCTGACTGCTCACACGCAAACCGTGGCTGTCTGTACACACCTCTTTGGGGTACTCCTGAGTTGTGCGCATCCTCAGTCATTCGGACTGTCGTTAACGCACCGCAGTTTGGCTCGGCAATTTGGTCAAAGTGTGGTCCAAACGTCGGCAAATTTGGAGGTCGAAAAATGTTCCGACGAACTTCAAATTTTGCATGCTCCAAACTCTCTATATTGCGCACTTGTCATAACAAATTGACAGACTTTCGCCGGGAAATGGCAGAGAAATTTCAAAGTTTAGAAAAAAACTGGGTTGGGGCTTCCTGACTGCTCACACGCAAACCGTGGCTGTCTGTACACACCTCTTTGGGGTACTCCTGAGTTGTGCGCATGCTCAGTCATTCGGACTGTCGTTAACGCACCGCAGTTTGGCTCGGCAATTTGGTCAAAGTGTGGTCCAAACGTCGGCAAATTTGGAGGTCGAAAAATGTTCCGACGAACTTCAAATTTTGCATGCTCCAAACTCTCTATATTGGGGGCGGTCGGGTTGGCGTACTGGTTCTTTCCTCGCCTTTCACCTCTGGGGTCCCGGGTTCGAATCCGGGGCGTGTATGTGGATTGGGTTTGCAGTCCCTACTTGACCGCGTGGGTTTTCCCCTGGGGCATTTCTCTGGGGGTTTTCCTCCCACTTCTAAAACTGCAACTCCTTCTTCGTCATCTCAAGTTGATAATATAGTATAGTTAAAGCTAAAACCGTATAGTTGATGGCGTAAAGGGCCTTAGTTGCCGAAGATGCCATAAAATATACAACAACAACAACAACAACAACTCTCTATATTGCGCACTTGTCATACAAAAATTGACAGACTTTCGCCGGGAAATGGAAGAGAAATTTCAAAGTTTAGAAAAAACTGGGTTGGGGCTTCCTGACTGCTCACACGCAAACCGTGGCTGTCTGTACACACCTCTTTGGGGTACTCCTGAGTTGTGCGCATGCTCAGTCATTCGGACTGTCGTTAACGCACCGCAGTTTGGCTCGGAAATTTGGTCAAAGTGTGGTCCAAACGTCGGCAAATTTGGAGGTCGAAAAATGTTCCGACGAACTTCAAATTTTGCATGCTCCAAACTCTCTATATTGCGCACTTGTCATAGAAAATTGACAGACTTTCGCCGGGAAATGGCAGAGAAATTTCAAAGTTTAGAAAAAACTGGGTTGGGGCTTCCTGACTGCTCACACGCAAACCGTGGCTGTCTGTACACACCTCTTTGGGGTACTCCTGAGTTGTGCGCATGCTCAGTCATTCGGACCGTCGTTAACGCACCGCAGTTTGGCTCGGCAATTTGGTCAAAGTGTGGTCCAAACGTCGGCAAATTTGGAGGTCGAAAAATGTTCCGACGAACTTCAAATTTTGCATGCTCCAAACGCTCTATATTGCGCACTTGTCATAAAAAATTGACAGACTTTCGCCGGGAAATGGCAGAGAAATTTCAAAGTTTAGAAAAAACTGGGTTGGGGCTTCCTGACTGCTCACACGCAAACCGTGGCTGTCTGTACACACCTCTTTGGGGTACTCATGAGTTGTGCGCATGCTCAGTCATTCGGACTGTCGTTAACGCACCGCAGTTTGGCTCGGCAATTTGGTCAAAGTGTGGTCCAAACGTCGGCAAATTTGGAGGTCGAAAAATGTTCCGACGAACTTCAAATTTTGCATGCTCCAAACTCTCTATATTGGGGGCGGTCGGGTTGGCGTACGGGTTCTTTCCTCGCCTTTCACCTCTGGGGTCCCGGGTTCGAATCCGGGGCGTGTATGTGGATTGGGTTTGCAGTCCCTACTTGACCGCGTGGGTTTTCCCCTGGGGCATTTCTCTGGGGGTTTTCCTCCCACTTCTAAAACTGCAACTCCTTCTTCGTCATCTCAAGTTGATAATATAGTATAGTTAAAGCTAAAACCGTATAGTTGATGGCGTAAAGGGCCTTAGTTGCCGAAGATGCCATAAAATATACAACAACAACAACAACAACAACTCTCTATATTGCGCACTTGTCATACAAAAATTGACAGACTTTCGCCGGGAAATGGAAGAGAAATTTCAAAGTTTAGAAAAAACTGGGTTGGGGCTTCCTGACTGCTCACACGCAAACCGTGGCTGTCTGTACACACCTCTTTGGGGTACTCCTGAGTTGTGCGCATGCTCAGTCATTCGGACTGTCGTTAACGCACCGCAGTTTGGCTCGGAAATTTGGTCAAAGTGTGGTCCAAACGTCGGCAAATTTGGAGGTCGAAAAATGTTCCGACGAACTTCAAATTTTGCATGCTCCAAACTCTCTATATTGCGCACTTGTCATAGAAAATTGACAGACTTTCGCCGGGAAATGGCAGAGAAATTTCAAAGTTTAGAGAAAACTGGGTTGGGGCTTCCTGACTGCTCACACGCAAACCGTGGCTGTCTGTACACACCTCTTTGGGGTACTCCTGAGTTGTGCGCATGCTCAGTCATTCGGACTGTCGTTAACGCACCGCAGTTTGGCTCGGAAATTTGGTCAAAGTGTGGTCCAAACGTCGGCAAATTTGGAGGTCGAAAAATGTTCCGACGAACTTCAAATTTTGCATGCTCCAAACGCTCTATATTGCCCACTTGTCATAAAAAATTGACAGACTTTCGCCGGGAAATGGCAGAGAAATTTCAAAGTTTAGAAAAAACTGGGTTGGGGCTTCCTGACTGCTCACACGCAAACCGTGGCTGTCTGTACACACCTCTTTGGGGTACTCATGAGTTGTGCGCATGCTCAGTCATTCGGACTGTCGTTAACGCACCGCAGTTTGGCTCGGCATTTTGGTCAAAGTGTGGTCCAAACTTCGGCAAATTTGGAGGTCGAAAAATGTTCCGACGAACTTCAAATTTTGCATGCTCCAAACTCTCTATATTGCGCAATTGTCATAAAAAATTGACAGACTTTCGCCGGGAAATGACAGGGAAATTTCAAAGTTTAGAAAAAACTGGGTTGGGGCTTCCTGACTGCTCACACGCAAACCGTGGCTGTCTTTACACACCTCTTTGGGGTACTCATGAGTTGTGCGCATGCTCAGTCATTCGGACTGTCGTTAACGCACCGCAGTTTGGCTCGGCAATTTGGTCAAAGTGTGGTCCAAACGTCGGCAAATTTGGAGGTCGAAAAATGTTCCGACGAACTTCAAATTTTGCATGCTCCAAACGCTCTATATTGCGCACTTGTCATAAAAAATTGACAGACTTTCGCCGGGAAATGGCAGAGAAATTTCAAAGTTTAGAAAAAACTGGGTTGGGGCTTCCTGACTGCTCACACGCAAACCGTGGCTGTCTTTACACACCTCTTTGGGGTACTCATGAGTTGTGCGCATGCTCAGTCATTCGGACTGTCGTTAACGCACCGCAGTTTGGCTCGGCAATTTGGTCAAAGTGTGGTCCAAACGTCGGCAAATTTGGAGGTCGAAAAATGTTCCGACGAACTTCAAATTTTGCATGCCCTAAACTCTCTATATTGCGCACTTGTCATTAAAAATTGACAGACTTTCGCCGGGAAATGGCAGAGAAATTTCAAAGTTTAGAAAAAACTGGGTTGGGGCTTCCTGACTGCTCACACGCAAACCGTGGCTGTCTGTACACACCTCTTTGGGGTACTCCTGAGTTGTGCGCATGCTCAGTCATTCGGACTGTCGTTAACGCACCGCAGTTTGGCTCGGCAATTTGGTCAAAGTGTGGTCCAAACGTCGGCAAATTTGGAGGTCGAAAAATGTTCCGACGAACTTCAAATTTTGCATGCTCCAAACTCTCTATATTGCGCACTTGTCATAACAAATTGACAGACTTTCGCCGGGAAATGGCAGAGAAACTTCAAAGTTTAGAAAAAACTGGGTTGGGGCTTCCTGACTGCTCACACGCAAACCGCGGCTGTCTGTACACACCTCTTTGGGGTACTCCTGAGTTGTGCGCATGCTCAGTCATTCGGACTGTCGTTAACGCACCGCAGTTTGGCTCGGCAATTTGGTCAAAGTGTGGTCCAAACGTCGGCAAATTTGGAGGTCGAAAAATGTTCCGACGAACTTCAAATTTTGCATGCTCCAAACTCTCTATATTGCGCACTTGTCATAAAAAATTGACAGACTTTCGCCGGGAAATGGCAGAGAAATTTCAAAGTTTAGAAAAAAACTGGGTTGGGGCTTCCTGACTGCTCACACGCAAACCGTGGCTGTCTGTACACACCTCTTTGGGGTACTCCTGAGTTGTGCGCATGCTCAGTCATTCGGACTGTCGTTAACGCACCGCAGTTTGGCTCGGCAATTTGGTCAAAGTGTGGTCCAAACGTCGGCAAATTTGGAGGTCGAAAAATGTTCCGACGAACTTCAAATTTTGCATGCTGCAAACTCTCTATATTGCGCACTTGTCATAAAAAATTGACAGACTTTCGCCGGGAAATGGCAGAGAAATTTCAAAGTTTAGAAAAAAACTGGGTTGGGGCTTCCTGACTGCTCACACGCAAACCGTGGCTGTCTGTACACACCTCTTTGGGGTACTCCTGAGTTGTGCGCATGCTCAGTCATTCGGACGGTCGTTAACGCACCGCAGTTTGGCTCGGCATTTTGGTCAAAGTGTGGTCCAAACTTCGGCAAATTTGGAGGTCGAAAAATGTTCCGACGAACTTCAAATTTTGCATGCTCCAAACTCTCTATATTGCGCAATTGTCATAAAAAATTGACAGACTTTCGCCGGGAAATGGCAGGGAAATTTCAAAGTTTAGAAAAAACTGGGTTGGGGCTTCCTGACTGCTCACACGCAAACCGTGGCTGTCTTTACACACCTCTTTGGGGTACTCATGAGTTGTGCGCATGCTCAGTCATTCGGACTGTCGTTAACGCACCGCAGTTTGGCTCGGCAATTTGGTCAAAGTGTGGTCCAAACGTCGGCAAATTTGGAGGTCGAAAAATGTTCCGACGAACTTCAAATTTTGCATGCTCCAAACTCTCTATATTGCGCACTTGTCATACAAAATTGACAGACTTTCGCCGGGAAATGGCAGAGAAATTTCAAAGTTTAGAAAAAACTAGGTTGGGGCTTCCTGACTGCTCACACGCAAACCGTGGCTGTCTGTACACACCTCTTTGGGGTACTCCTGAGTTGTGCGCATGCTCAGTCATTCGGACTGTCGTTAACGCACCGCAGTTTGGCTCGGCAATTTGGTCAAAGTGTGGTCCAAACGTCGGCAAATTTGGAGGTCGAAAAATGTTCCGACGAACTTCAAATTTTGCATGCTCCAAACGCTCTATATTGCGCACTTGTCATAAAAAATTGACAGACTTTCGCCGGGAAATGGCAGAGAAATTTCAAAGTTTAGAAAAAACTGGGTTGGGGCTTCCTGACTGCTCACACGCAAACCGTGGCTGTCTGTACACACCTCTTTGGGGTACTCATGAGTTGTGCGCATGCTCAGTCATTCGGACTGTCGTTAACGCACCGCAGTTTGGCTCGGCATTTTGGTCAAAGTGTGGTCCAAACTTCGGCAAATTTGGAGGTCGAAAAATGTTCCGACGAACTTCAAATTTTGCATGCTCCAAACTCTCTATATTGCGCAATTGTCATAAAAAATTGACAGACTTTCGCCGGGAAATGACAGGGAAATTTCAAAGTTTAGAAAAAACTGGGTTGGGGCTTCCTGACTGCTCACACGCAAACCGTGGCTGTCTTTACACACCTCTTTGGGGTACTCATGAGTTGTGCGCATGCTCAGTCATTCGGACTGTCGTTAACGCACCGCAGTTTGGCTCGGCAATTTGGTCAAAGTGTGGTCCAAACGTCGGCAAATTTGGAGGTCGAAAAATGTTCCGACGAACTTCAAATTTTGCATGCTCCAAACGCTCTATATTGCGCACTTGTCATAAAAAATTGACAGACTTTCGCCGGGAAATGGCAGAGAAATTTCAAAGTTTAGAAAAAACTGGGTTGGGGCTTCCTGACTGCTCACACGCAAACCGTGGCTGTCTTTACACACCTCTTTGGGGTACTCATGAGTTGTGCGCATGCTCAGTCATTCGGACTGTCGTTAACGCACCGCAGTTTGGCTCGGCAATTTGGTCAAAGTGTGGTCCAAACGTCGGCAAATTTGGAGGTCGAAAAATGTTCCGACGAACTTCAAATTTTGCATGCCCTAAACTCTCTATATTGCGCACTTGTCATTAAAAATTGACAGACTTTCGCCGGGAAATGGCAGAGAAATTTCAAAGTTTAGAAAAAACTGGGTTGGGGCTTCCTGACTGCTCACACGCAAACCGTGGCTGTCTGTACACACCTCTTTGGGGTACTCCTGAGTTGTGCGCATGCTCAGTCATTCGGACTGTCGTTAACGCACCGCAGTTTGGCTCGGCAATTTGGTCAAAGTGTGGTCCAAACGTCGGCAAATTTGGAGGTCGAAAAATGTTCCGACGAACTTCAAATTTTGCATGCTCCAAACTCTCTATATTGCGCACTTGTCATAACAAATTGACAGACTTTCGCCGGGAAATGGCAGAGAAACTTCAAAGTTTAGAAAAAACTGGGTTGGGGCTTCCTGACTGCTCACACGCAAACCGCGGCTGTCTGTACACACCTCTTTGGGGTACTCCTGAGTTGTGCGCATGCTCAGTCATTCGGACTGTCGTTAACGCACCGCAGTTTGGCTCGGCAATTTGGTCAAAGTGTGGTCCAAACGTCGGCAAATTTGGAGGTCGAAAAATGTTCCGACGAACTTCAAATTTTGCATGCTCCAAACTCTCTATATTGCGCACTTGTCATAAAAAATTGACAGACTTTCGCCGGGAAATGGCAGAGAAATTTCAAAGTTTAGAAAAAAACTGGGTTGGGGCTTCCTGACTGCTCACACGCAAACCGTGGCTGTCTGTACACACCTCTTTGGGGTACTCCTGAGTTGTGCGCATGCTCAGTCATTCGGACTGTCGTTAACGCACCGCAGTTTGGCTCGGCAATTTGGTCAAAGTGTGGTCCAAACGTCGGCAAATTTGGAGGTCGAAAAATGTTCCGACGAACTTCAAATTTTGCATGCTGCAAACTCTCTATATTGCGCACTTGTCATAAAAAATTGACAGACTTTCGCCGGGAAATGGCAGAGAAATTTCAAAGTTTAGAAAAAAACTGGGTTGGGGCTTCCTGACTGCTCACACGCAAACCGTGGCTGTCTGTACACACCTCTTTGGGGTACTCCTGAGTTGTGCGCATGCTCAGTCATTCGGACGGTCGTTAACGCACCGCAGTTTGGCTCGGCATTTTGGTCAAAGTGTGGTCCAAACTTCGGCAAATTTGGAGGTCGAAAAATGTTCCGACGAACTTAAAATTTTGCATGCTCCAAACTCTCTATATTGCGCAATTGTCATAAAAAATTGACAGACTTTCGCCGGGAAATGGCAGGGAAATTTCAAAGTTTAGAAAAAACTGGGTTGGGGCTTCCTGACTGCTCACACGCAAACCGTGGCTGTCTTTACACACCTCTTTGGGGTACTCATGAGTTGTGCGCATGCTCAGTCATTCGGACTGTCGTTAACGCACCGCAGTTTGGCTCGGCAATTTGGTCAAAGTGTGGTCCAAACGTCGGCAAATTTGGAGGTCGAAAAATGTTCCGACGAACTTCAAATTTTGCATGCTCCAAACTCTCTATATTGCGCACTTGTCATACAAAATTGACAGACTTTCGCCGGGAAATGGCAGAGAAATTTCAAAGTTTAGAAAAAACTAGGTTGGGGCTTCCTGACTGCTCACACGCAAACCGTGGCTGTCTGTACACACCTCTTTGGGGTACTCCTGAGTTGTGCGCATGCTCAGTCATTCGGACTGTCGTTAACGCACCGCAGTTTGGCTCGGCAATTTGGTCAAAGTGTGGTCCAAACGTCGGCAAATTTGGAGGTCGAAAAATGTTCCGACGAACTTCAAATTTTGCATGCTCCAAACTCTCTATATTGCGCACTTGTCATAAAAAATTTACAGACTTTCGCCAGGAAATGGCAGGGAAATTTCAAAGTTTAGAAAAAAACTGGGTTGGGGCTTCCTGACTGCTCACACGCAAACCGTGGCTGTCTGTACACACCTCTTTGGGGTACTCCTGAGTTGTGCGCATGCTCAGTCATTCGGACTGTCGTTAACGCACCGCAGTTTGGCTCGGCAATTTGGTCAAAGTGTGGTCCAAACGTCGGCAAATTTGGAGGTCGAAAAATGTTCCGACGAACTTCAAATTTTGCATGCTCCAAACTCTCTATATTTTGCACTTGTCATAAAAAATTGACAGACTTTCGCCGGGAAATGGCAGAGAAATTTCAAAGTTTAGAAAAAAACTGGGTTGGGGCTTCCTGACTGCTCACACGCAAACCGTGGCTGTCTGTACACACCTCTTTGGGGTACTCCTGAGTTGTGCGCATGCTCAGTCATTCGGACGGTCGTTAACGCACCGCAGTTTGGCTCGGCATTTTGGTCAAAGTGTGGTCCAAACTTCGGCAAATTTGGAGGTCGAAAAATGTTCCGACGAACTTCAAATTTTGCATTCTCCAAACTCTCTATATTGCGCAATTGTCATAAAAAATTGACAGACTTTCGCCGGGAAATGGCAGGGAAATTTCAAAGTTTAGAAAAAACTGGGTTGGGGCTTCCTGACTGCTCACACGCAAACCGTGGCTGTCTTTACACACCTCTTTGGGGTACTCATGAGTTGTGCGCATGCTCAGTCATTCGGACTGTCGTTAACGCACCGCAGTTTGGCTCGGCAATTTGGTCAAAGTGTGGTCCAAACGTCGGCAAATTTGGAGGTCGAAAAATGTTCCGACGAACTTCAAATTTTGCATGCTCCAAACTCTCTATATTGCGCACTTGTCATAAAAAATTGACAGACTTTCGCCGGGAAATGGCAGAGAAATTTTAAAGTTTAGAAAAAACTGGGTTGGGGCTTCCTGACTGCTCACACGCAAACCGTGGCTGTCTGTACACACCTCTTTGGGGTACTCCTGAGTTGTGCGCATGCTCAGTCATTCGGACTGTCGTTAACGCACCGCAGTTTGGCTCGGCAATTTGGTCAAAGTGTGGTCCAAACGTCGGCAAATTTGGAGGTCGAAAAATGTTCCGACGAACTTCAAATTTTGCATGCTCCAAACTATCTATATTGCGCAATTGTCATAAAAAATTGACAGACTTTCGCCGGGAAATGGCAGGGAAATTTCAAAGTTTAGAAAAAACTGGGTTGGGGCTTCCTGACTGCTCACACGCAAACCGTGGCTGTCTTTACACACCTCTTTGGGGTACTCATGAGTTGTGCGCATGCTCAGTCATTCGGACTGTCGTTAACGCACCGCAGTTTGGCTCGGCAATTTGGTCAAAGTGTGGTCCAAACGTCGGCAAATTTGGAGGTCGAAAAATGTTCCGACGAACTTCAAATTTTGCATGCTCCAAACTCTCTATATTGCGCACTTGTCATACAAAATTGACAGACTTTCGCCGGGAAATGGCAGAGAAATTTCAAAGTTTAGAAAAAAATTGGGTTGGGGCTTCCTGACTGCTCACACGCAAACCGTGGCTGTCTGTACACACCTCTTTGGGGTACTCCTGAGTTGTGCGCATGCTCAGTCATTCGGACGGTCGTTAACGCACCGCAGTTTGGCTCGGCATTTTGGTCAAAGTGTGGTCCAAACTTCGGCAAATTTGGAGGTCGAAAAATGTTCCGACGAACTTCAAATTTTGCATGCTCCAAACTCTCTATATTGCGCAATTGTCATAACAAATTGACAGACTTTCGCCGGGAAATGGCAGGGAAATTTCAAAGTTTAGAAAAAACTGGGTTGGGGCTTCCTGACTGCTCACACGCAAACCGTGGCTGTATTTACACACCTCTTTGGGGTACTTATGAGTTGTGCGCATGCTCAGTCATTCGGACTGTCGTTAACGCACCGCAGTTTGGCTCGGCAATTTGGTCAAAGTGTGGTCCAAACGTCGGCAAATTTGGAGGTCGAAAAATGTTCCGACGAACTTCAAATTTTGCATGCTCCAAACTCTCTATATTGCGCACTTGTCATAAAAAATTGACAGACTTTCGCCGGGAAATGGCAGAGAAATTTTAAAGTTTAGAAAAAACTGGGTTGGGGCTTCCTGACTGCTCACACGCAAACCGTGGCTGTCTGTACACACCTCTTTGGGGTACTCCTGAGTTGTGCGCATGCTCAGTCATTCGGACTGTCGTTAACGCACCGCAGTTTGGCTCGGCAATTTGGTCAAAGTGTGGTCCAAACGTCGGCAAATTTGGAGGTCGAAAAATGTTCCGACGAACTTCAAATTTTGCATGCTCCAAACTCTCTATATTGCGCAATTGTCATAAAAAATTGACAGACTTTCGCCGGGAAATGGCAGGGAAATTTCAAAGTTTAGAAAAAACTGGGTTGGGGCTTCCTGACTGCTCACACGCAAACCGTGGCTGTCTTTACACACCTCTTTGGGGTACTCATGAGTTGTGCGCATGCTCAGTCATTCGGACTGTCGTTAACGCACCGCAGTTTGGCTCGGCAATTTGGTCAAAGTGTGGTCCAAACGTCGGCAAATTTGGAGGTCGAAAAATGTTCCGACGAACTTCAAATTTTGCATGCTCCAAACTCTCTATATTGCGCACTTGTCATAAAAAATTGACAGACTTTCGCCGGGAAATGGCAGAGAAATTTTAAAGTTTAGAAAAAACTGGGTTGGGGCTTCCTGACTGCTCACACGCAAACCGTGGCTGTCTGTACACACCTCTTTGGGGTACTCCTGAGTTGTGCGCATGCTCAGTCATTCGGACTGTCGTTAACGCACCGCAGTTTGGCTCGGCAATTTGGTCAAAGTGTGGTCCAAACGTCGGCAAATTTGGATGTCGAAAAATGTTCCGACGAACTTCAAATTTTGCATGCTCCAAACTCTCTATATTGCGCACTTGTCATAACAAAATTGACAGACTTTCGCCGGGAAATGGCAGAGAAATTTCAAAGTTTAGAAAAAAACTGGGTTGGGGCTTCCTGACTGCTCACACGCAAACCGTGGCTGTCTGTACACACCTCTTTGGGGTACTCCTGAGTTGTGCGCATGCTCAGTCATTCGGACTGTCGTTAACGCACCGCAGTTTGGCTCGGCAATTTGGTCAAAGTGTGGTCCAAACGTCGGCAAAATTGGAGGTCGAAAAATGTTCCGACGAACTTCAAATTTTGCATGCTCCAAACTCTCTTGTCATAAAAAATTGACAGACTTTCGCCGGGAAATGGCAGAGAAATTTCAAAGTTTAGAAAAAACTGGGTTGGGGCTTCCTGACTGCTCACACGCAAACCGTGGCTGTCTGTACACACCTCTTTGGGGTACTCCTGAGTTGTGCGCATGCTCAGTCATTCGGACTGTCGTTAACGCACCGCAGTTTGGCTCGGCAATTTGGTCAAAGTGTGGTCCAAACGTCGGCAAAATTGGAGGTCGAAAAATGTTCCGACGAACTTCAAATTTTGCATGCTCCAAACTCTCTTGTCATAAAAAATTGACAGACTTTCGCCGGGAAATGGCAGAGAAATTTCAAAGTTTAGAAAAAACTGGGTTGGGGCTTCCTGACTGCTCACACGCAAACCGTGGCTGTCTGTACACACCTCTTTGGGGTACTCCTGAGTTGTGCGCATGCTCAGTCATTCGGACTGTCGTTAACGCACCGCAGTTTGGCTCGGCAATTTGGTCAAAGTGTGGTCCAAACGTCGGCAAATTTGGAGGTCGAAAAATGTTCCGACGAACTTCAAATTTTGCATGCTCCAAACTCTCTATATTGCGCACTTGTCATAAAAAATTGACAGACTTTCGCCGGGAAATGGCAGAGAAATTTCAAAGTTTAGAAAAAACTGGGTTGGGGCTTCCTGACTGCTCACACGCAAACCGTGGCTGTCTGTACACACCTCTTTGGGGTACTCCTGAGTTGTGCGCATGCTCAGTCATTCGGACTGTCGTTAACGCACCGCAGTTTGGCTCGGCAATTTGGTCAAAGTGTGGTCCAAACGTCGGAAAATTTGGAGGTCGAAAAATGTTCCGACGAACTTCAAATTTTGCATGCTCCAAACTCTCTATATTGCGCACTTGTCATAAAAAATTGACAGACTTTCGCCGGGAAATGGCAGAGAAATTTCAAAGTTTAGAAAAAACTGGGTTGGGGCTTCCTGACTGCTCACACGCAAACCGTGGCTGTCTGTACACACCTCTTTGGGGTACTCCTGAGTTGTGCGCATGCTCAGTCATTCGGACTGTCGTTAACGCACCGCAGTTTGGCTCGGCAATTTGGTCAAAGTGTGGTCCAAACGTCGGAAAATTTGGAGGTCGAAAAATGTTCCGACGAACTTCAAATTTTGCATGCTCCAAACTCTCTTGTCATAAAAAATTGACAGACTTTCGCCGGGAAATGGCAGAGAAATTTCAAAGTTTAGAAAAAACTGGGTTGGGGCTTCCTGACTGCTCACACGCAAACCGTGGCTGTCTGTACACACCTCTTTGGGGTACTCCTGAGTTGTGCGCATGCTCAGTCATTCGGACTGTCGTTAACGCACCGCAGTTTGGCTCGGCAATTTGGTCAAAGTGTGGTCCAAACGTCGGCAAATTTGGAGGTCGAAAAATGTTCCGACGAACTTCAAATTTTGCATGCTCCAAACTCTCTATATTGCGCACTTGTCATAAAAAATTGACAGACTTTCGCCGGGAAATGGCAGAGAAATTTCAAAGTTTAGAAAAAACTGGGTTGGGGCTTCCTGACTGCTCACACGCAAACCGTGGCTGTCTGTACACACCTCTTTGGGGTACTCCTGAGTTGTGCGCATGCTCAGTCATTCGGACTGTCGTTAACGCACCGCAGTTTGGCTCGGCAATTTGGTCAAAGTGTGGTCCAAACGTCGGCAAATTTGGAGGTCGAAAAATGTTCCGACGAACTTCAAATTTTGCATGCTCCAAACTCTCTTGTCATAAACAATTGACAGACTTTCGCCGGGAAATGGCAGAGAAATTTCAAAGTTTAGAAAAAACTGGGTTGAGGCTTCCTGACTGCTCTCGCGCAAACCGTGGCTGTCTGTACACACCTCTTTGGGGTACTCCTGAGTTGTGCGCATGCTCAGTCATTCGGACTGTCGTTAACGCACCGCAGTTTGGCTCGGCAATTTGGTCAAAGTGTGGTCCAAACGTCGGCAAATTTGGAGGTCGAAAAATGTTCCGACGAACTTCAAATTTTGCATGCCCTAAACTCTCTATATTGCGCACTTGTCATAAAAAATTGACAGGCTTTCGCCGGGAAATGGCAGAGAAATTTCAAAGTTTAGAAAAAACTGGGTTGAGGCTTCCTGACTGCTCTCGCGCAAACCGTGGCTGTCTGTACACACCTCTTTGGGGTACTCCTGAGTTGTGCGCATGCTCAGTCATTCGGACTGTCGTTAACGCACCGCAGTTTGGCTCGGCAATTTGGTCAAAGTGTGGTCCAAACGTTGGCAAATTTGGAGGTCGAAAAATGTTCCGACGAACTTCAAATTTTGCATGCTCCGAACTCTCTATATTGCGCACTTGTCATAAAAAAATTGACAGACTTTCGCCGGGAAATGGCAGAGAAATTTCAAAGTTTAGAAAAAACTGGGTTGGGGCTTCCTGACTGCTCACACGCAAACCGTGGCTGTATGTACACACCTCTTTGGGGTACTCCTGAGTTGTGCGCATGCTCAGTCATTCGGACTGTGGTTAACGCACTGCAGTTTGGCTCGGCAATTTGGTCAAAGTGTGGTCCAAACGTCGGCAAATTTGGAGGTCGAAAAATGTTCCGACGAACTTCAAATTTTGCATGCTCCAAACTCTCTATATTGCGCACTTGTCATAAAAAATTGACAGACTTTCGCCGGGAAATGGCAGAGAAATTTCAAAGTTTAGAAAAAACTGGGTTGGGGCTTCCTGACTGCTCACACGCAAACCGTGGCTGTCTGTACACACCTCTTTGGGGTACTCCTGAGTTGTGCGCATGCTCAGTCATTCGGACTGTCGTTAACGCACCGCATTTTGGCTCGGCAATTTGGTCAAAGTGTGGTCCAAACGTCGGCAAATTAGGAGGTCGAAAAATGTTCCGACGAACTTCAAATTTTGCATGCTCCAAACTCTCTATATTGCGCACTTGTCGTAAAAAATTGACAGACTTTCGCCGCGAAATGGCAGAGAAATTTCAAAGTTTAGAAAAAACTGGGTTGGGGCTTCCTGACTGCTCACACGCAAACCGTGGCTGTATGTACACACCTCTGTGGGGTACTCCTGAGTTGTGCGCATGCTCAGTCATTCGGACTGTCGTTAACGCACCGCAGTTTGGCTCGGCAATTTGGTCAAAGTGTGGTCCAAACGTCGGCAAATTTGGAGGTCGAAAAATGTTCCGACGAACTTCAAATTTTGCATGCCCTAAACTCTCTATATTGCGCACTTGTTATAAAAAATTGACAGACTTTCGCCGGGAAATGGCAGAGAAATTTCAAAGTTTAGAAAAAACTGGGTTGAGGCTTCCTGACTGCTCTCGCGCAAACCGTGGCTGTCTGTACACACCTCTTTGGGGTACTCCTGAGTTGTGCGCATGCTCAGTCATTCGGACTGTCGTTAACGCACCGCAGATTGGCTCGGCAATTTGGTCAAAGTGTGGTCCAAACGTCGGCAAATTTGGAGGTCGAAAAATGTTCCGACGAACTTCAAATTTTGCATGCCCTAAACTCTCTATATTGCGCACTTGTCATAAAAAATTGACAGACTTTCGCCGGGAAATGGCAGAGAAATTTCAAAGTTTAGAAAAAAACTGGGTTGAGGCTTCCTGACTGCTCTCGCGCAAACCGTGGCTGTCTGTACACACCTCTTTGGGGTACTCCTGAGTTGTGCGCATGCTCAGTCATTCGGACTGTCGTTAACGCACCGCAGTTTGGCTCGGCAATTTGGTCAAAGTGTGGTCCAAACGTCGGCAAATTTGGAGGTCGAAAAATGTTCCGACGAACTTCAAATTTTGCATGCCCTAAACTCTCTATATTGCGCACTTGTCATAAAAAATTGACAGACTTTCGCCGGGAAATGGCAGAGAAATTTCAAAGTTTAGAAAAAACTGGGTTGAGGCTTCCTGACTGCTCTCGCGCAAACCGTGGCTGTCTGTACACACCTCTTTGGGGTACTCCTGAGTTGTGCGCATGCTCAGTCATTCGGACTGTCGTTAACGCACCGCAGTTTGGCTCGGCAATTTGGTCAAAGTGTGGTCCAAACGTCGGCAAATTTGGAGGTCGAAAAATGTTCCGACGAACTTCAAATTTTGCATGCCCTAAACTCTCTATATTGCGCACTTGTCATAAAAAAATTGACAGACTTTCGCCGGGAAATGGCAGATAAATTTCAAAGTTTAGAAAAAACTGGGTTGGGGCTTCCTGACTGCTCACACGCAAACCGTGGCTGTCTGTACACACCTCTTTGGGGTACTCCTGAGTTGTGCGCATGCTCAGTCATTCGGACTGTGGTTAACGCACTGCAGTTTGGCTCGGCAATTTGGTCAAAGTGTGGTCCAAACGTCGGCAAATTTGGAGGTCGAAAAATGTTCCGACGAACTTCAAATTTTGCATGCTCCAAACTCTCTATATTGCGCACTTGTCATAAAAAATTAACAGACTTTCGCCGGGAAATGGAGGAGAAATTTCAAAGTTTAGAAAAAACTGGGTTGGGGCTTCCTGACTGCTCACACCCAAACCGTGGCTGTCTGTACACACCTCTTTGGGGTACTCCTGAGTTGTGCGCATGCTCAGTCATTCGGACTGTCGTTAACGCACCACAGTTTGGCTCGGCAATTTGGTCAAAGTGTGGTCCAAACGTCGGCAAATTTGGAGGTCGAAAAATGTTCCGACGAACTTCAAATTTTGCATGCTCCAAACTCTCTATATTGCGCACTTGTCATAAAAAAATTGACAGACTTTCGCCGGGAAATGGCAGAGAAATTTCAAAGTTTAGAAAAAACTGGGTTGGGGCTTCCTGACTGCTCACACGCAAACCGTGGCTGTCTGTACACACCTCTTTGGGGTACTCCTGAGTTGTGCGCATGCTCAGTCATTCGGACTGTCGTTAACGCACCGCAGTTTGGCTCGGCAATTTGGTCAAAGTGTGGTCCAAACGTCGGCAAATTAGGAGGTCGAAAAATGTTCCGACGAACTTCAAATTTTGCATGCTCCAAACTCTCTATATTGCGCACTTGTCATAAAAAATTGACAGACTTTCGCCGGGAAATGGCAGAGAAATTTCAAAGTTTAGAAAAAAATGGGTTGGGGCTTCCTGACTGCTCACACGCAAACCGTGGCTGTCTGTACACACCTCTTTGGGGTACTCCTGAGTTGTGCGCATGCTCAGTCGTTCGGACTGTCGTTAACGCACCGCATTTTGGCTCGGCAATTTGGTCAAAGTGTGGTCCAAACGTCGGCAAATTAGGAGGTCGAAAAATGTTCCGACGAACTTCAAATTTTGCATGCTCCAAACTCTCTATATTGCGCACTTGTCATAAAAAATTAACAGACTTTCGCCGGGAAATGGAGGAGAAATTTCAAAGTTTAGAAAAAACTGGGTTGGGGCTTCCTGACTGCTCACACGCAAACCGTGGCTGTCTGTACACACCTCTTTGGGGTACTCCTGAGTTGTGCGCATGCTCAGTCATTCGGACTGTCGTTAACGCACCACAGTTTGGCTCGGCAATTTGGTCAAAGTGTGGTCCAAACGTCGGCAAATTTGGAGGTCGAAAAATGTTCCAACGAACTTCAAATTTTGCATGCTCCAAACTCTCTATATTGCGCATTTGTCATACAAAATTGACAGACTTTCGCCGGGAAATGGCAGAGAACTTTCAAAGTTTAGAAAAAACTGGGTTGAGGCTTCCTGACTGCTCACACGCAAACCGTGGCTGTCTGTACACACCTCTTTGGGGTACTCCTGAGTTGTGCGCATGCTCAGTCATTCGGACTGTCGTTAACGCACCGCAGTTTGGCTCGGCAATTTGGTCAAAGTGTGGTCCAAACGTCGGCAAATTTTGAGGTCGAAAAATGTTCCGACGAACTTCAAATTTTGCATGCTCCAAACTCTCTATATTGCGCACTTGTCATAAAAAATTAACAGACTTTCGCCGGGAAATGGAGGAGAAATTTCAAAGTTTAGAAAAAACTGGGTTGGGGCTTCCTGACTGCTCACACGCAAACCGTGGCTGTCTGTACACACCTCTTTGGGGTACTCCTGAGTTGTGCGCATGCTCAGTCATTCGGACTGTCGTTAACGCACCACAGTTTGGCTCGGCAATTTGGTCAAAGTGTGGTCCAAACGTCGGCAAATTTGGAGGTCGAAAAATGTTCCAACGAACTTCAAATTTTGCATGCTCCAAACTCTCTATATTGCGCACTTGTCATAAAAAATTGACAGACTTTCGCCGGGAAATGGCAGGAAATTTCAAAGTTTAGAAAAAACTGGGTTGGGGCTTCCTGACTGCTCACACGCAAACCGTGGCTGTCTGTACACACATCTTTGGGGTACTCCTGAGCTGTGCGCATGCTCAGTCATTCGGACTGTCGTTAACGCACCGCAGTTTGGCTCGGCAATTTGGTCAAAGTGTGGTCCAAACGTCGGCAAATTAGGAGGTCGAAAAATGTTCCGATTAACTTCAAATTTTGCATGCTCCAAACTCTCTATATTGCGCACTTGTCATAAAAAAATTGACAGACTTTCGCCGGGAAATGGCAGAGAAATTTCAAAGTTTAGAAAAAACTGGGTTGGGGCTTCCTGACTGCTCACACGCAAACCGTGGATGTCTGTACACACCTCTTTGGGGTACTCCTGAGTTGTGCGCATGCTCAGTCGTTCGGACTGTCGTTAACGCACCGCAGTTTGGCTCGGCAATTTGGTCAAAGTGTGGTCCAAACGTCGGCAAATTAGGAGGTCGAAAAATGTTCCGACGAACTTCAAATTTTGCATGCCCTAAACTCTCTATATTGCGCACTTGTCATACAAAATTGACAGACTTTCGCCGGGAAATGGCAGAGAAATTTCAAAGTTTAGAAAAAACTGGGTTGAGGCTTCCTGACTGCTCTCGCGCAAACCGTGGCTGTCTGTACACACCTCTTTGGGGTACTCCTGAGTTGTGCGCATGCTCAGTCATTCGGACTGTCGTTAACGCACCGCAGTTTGGCTCGGCAATTTGGTCAAAGTGTGGTCCAAACGTCGGCAAATGTGGAGGTCGAAAAACGTTCCGACGAACTTCAAATTTTGCATGCTCCAAACTCTCTATATTGCGCACTTGTCACACAAAATTGACAGACTTTCGCCGGGAAATGGCAGAGAAATTTCAAAGTTTAGAAAAAACTGGGTTGGGGCTTCCTGACTGCTCACACGCAAACCGTGGCTGTCTGTACACACCTCTTTGGGGTACTCCTGAGTTGTGCGCATGCTCAGTCATTCGGACTGTCGTTAACGCACCGCAGTTTGGCTCGGCAATTTGGTCAAAGTGTGGTCCAAACGTCGGCAAATTTGGAGGTCGAAAAATGTTCCGACGAACTTCAAATTTTGCATGCTCCAAACTCTCTATATTGCGCACTTGTCATAAAAAATTGACAGACTTTCGCCGGGAAATGGCAGAGAAATTTCAAAGTTTAGAAAAAAACTGGGTTGGGGCTTCCTGACTGCTCACACGCAAACCGTGGCTGTCTGTACACACCTCTTTGGGGTACTCCTGAGTTGTGCGCATGCTCAGTCATTCGGACTGTCGTTAACGCACCGCAGTTTGGCTCGGCAATTTGGTCAAAGTGTGGTCCAAACGTCGGCAAATTTGGAGGTCGAAAAATGTTCCGACGAACTTCAAATTTTGCATGCTCCAAACTCTCTATATTGCGCACTTGTCATACAAAATTGACAGACTTTCACCGGGAAATGGCAGAGAAATTTCAAAGTTTAGAAAAAACTGGGTTGGGGCTTCCTGACTGCTCACACGCAAACCGTGGCTGTCTGTACACACCTCTTTGGGGTACTCCTGAGTTGTGCGCATGCTCAGTCATTCGGACTGTCGTTAACGCACCGCAGTTTGGCTCGGCAATTTGGTCAAAGTGTGGTCCAAACGTCGGCAAATTTGGAGGTCGAAAAATGTTCCGACGAACTTCAAATTTTGCATGCTCCAAACTCTCTGTATTGCGCACTTGTCATAACAAATTGACAGACTTTCGCCGGGAAATGGCAGAGAAATTTCAAAGTTTAGAAAAAAACTGGGTTGGGGCTTCCTGACTGCTCACACGCAAACCGTGGCTGTCTGTACACACCTCTTTGGGGTACTCCTGAGTTGTGCGCATGCTCAGTCATTCGGACTGTCGTTAACGCACCGCAGTTTGGCTCGGCAATTTGGTCAAAGTGTGGTCCAAACGTCGGCAAATTTGAAGGTCGAAAAATGTTCCGACGAACTTCAAATTTTGCATGCTCCAAACTCTCTATATTGCGCACTTGTCACAAAAAATTGACAGACTTTCGCCGGGAAATGGCAGAGAAATTTCAAAGTTTAGAAAAAACTGGGTTGGGGCTTCCTGACTGCTCACACGCAAACCGTGGCTGTCTGTACACACCTCTTTGGGGTACTCCTGAGTTGTGCGCATGCTCAGTCATTCGGACTGTCGTTAATGCACCGCAGTTTGGCTCGGCAATTTGGTCAAAGTGTGGTCCAAACGTCGGCAAATTTGGAGGTCGAAAACTGTTCCGACGAACTTCAAATTTTGCATGCTCCAAACTCTCTATATTGCGCACTTGTCATAAACAATTGACAGACTTTCGCCGGGAAATGGCAGAGAAATTTCAAAGTTTAGAAAAAACTGGGTTGGGGCTTCCTGACTGCTCACACGCAAACCGTGGCTGTCTGTACACACCTCTTTGGGGTACTCCTGAGTTGTGCGCATGCTCAGTCATTCGGACTGTCGTTAACGCACCGCAGTTTGGCTCGGCAATTTGGTCAAAGTGTGGTCCAAACGTCGGCAAATTTGGAGGTCGAAAAATGTTCCGACGAACTTCAAATTTTGCATGCTCCAAACTCTCTATATTGCGCACTTGTCATAAACAATTGACAGACTTTCGCCGGGAAATGGCAGAGAAATTTCAAAGTTTAGAAAAAACTGGGTTGGGGCTTCCTGTCTGCTCACACGCAAACCGTGGCTGTCTGTACACACCTCTTTGGGGTACTCCTGAGTTGTGCGCATGCTCAGTCATTCGGACTGTCGTTAACGCACCGCAGTTTGGCTCGGTCGTTAACGCACCGCAGTTTGGGGCGGTCGGGTTGGCGTACGGGTTCTTTCCTCGCTGGCCTGTGATGACCGCTTTCCAAAGGACTACCCTTGCACATAGGTAGTTTGGAGGAGTTTTTCGCGGAATCCCGTGATGTCCTGGAACGTTGCTCAATGATGGAGTGACCAGTACGTACGTCACGGGGAACGCCGATGCAATTTTGGAACACGATTGGATCCGAGTCTGCGGTCTTGATTCTTCCAGACCTGGACTGGTGACGATTGTGGTTTTATGAGGATGTACCTGTGGTGCTTCTCGAAGGATATGACCTGACACTCGGACACGATCGACCAAGATTGGTGATGATTGTGATGGAGAATACTCGCCGGATAATGACCTGGATTGGCAACGACAACGAATGAGGAAATTTGGTGGATAAATGACCTGGACTGGCAACGACAACGAATGAGGAAATTTGGCAATAACGGCGAACAATTGGTGGATAAATGACCTGGACTGGCAACGACTACGAATGAGGAAATTTGGCAATAACGGCGAACGCTTAGTGGATAAATGACCTGGACTGGCAACGACTACGAATGAGGAAATTTGGCAATAACGGCGAACGCTTAGTGGATAAATGACCTGGACTAGCAACGACAACGGCTGAAGCACTGGTTCTATCGGTAACAACGTTGGACTGGTTAGCGTGTTTTATTCGGACGAATAAAACATTTTAGAAAAAGGCAATTTGGTCAAAGTGTGGTCCAAACGTCGGCAAATTTGGAGGTCGAAAAATGTTCCGACGAACTTCAAATTTTGCATGCTCCAAACTCTCTATATTGCGCACTTGTCATAAAAAATTGACAGACTTTCGCCGGGAAATGGCAGAGAAATTTCAAAGTTTAGAAAAAAACTGGGTTGGGGCTTCCTGACTGCTCACACGCAAACCGTGGCTGTCTGTACACACCTCTTTGGGGTACTCCTGAGTTGTGCGCATGCTCAGTCATTCGGACTGTCGTTAACGCACCGCAGTTTGGCTCGGCAATTTGGTCAAAGTGTGGTCCAAACGTCGGCAAATTTGGAGGTCGAAAAATGTTCCGACGAACTTCAAATTTTGCATGCTCCAAACTCTCTATATTGCGCACTTGTCATACAAAATTGACAGACTTTCACCGGGAAATGGCAGAGAAATTTCAAAGTTTAGAAAAAACTGGGTTGGGGCTTCCTGACTGCTCACACGCAAACCGTGGCTGTCTGTACACACCTCTTTGGGGTACTCCTGAGTTGTGCGCATGCTCAGTCATTCGGACTGTCGTTAACGCACCGCAGTTTGGCTCGGCAATTTGGTCAAAGTGTGGTCCAAACGTCGGCAAATTTGGAGGTCGAAAAATGTTCCGACGAACTTCAAATTTTGCATGCTCCAAACTCTCTGTATTGCGCACTTGTCATAACAAATTGACAGACTTTCGCCGGGAAATGGCAGAGAAATTTCAAAGTTTAGAAAAAAACTGGGTTGGGGCTTCCTGACTGCTCACACGCAAACCGTGGCTGTCTGTACACACCTCTTTGGGGTACTCCTGAGTTGTGCGCATGCTCAGTCATTCGGACTGTCGTTAACGCACCGCAGTTTGGCTCGGCAATTTGGTCAAAGTGTGGTCCAAACGTCGGCAAATTTGAAGGTCGAAAAATGTTCCGACGAACTTCAAATTTTGCATGCTCCAAACTCTCTATATTGCGCACTTGTCACAAAAAATTGACAGACTTTCGCCGGGAAATGGCAGAGAAATTTCAAAGTTTAGAAAAAACTGGGTTGGGGCTTCCTGACTGCTCACACGCAAACCGTGGCTGTCTGTACACACCTCTTTGGGGTACTCCTGAGTTGTGCGCATGCTCAGTCATTCGGACTGTCGTTAATGCACCGCAGTTTGGCTCGGCAATTTGGTCAAAGTGTGGTCCAAACGTCGGCAAATTTGGAGGTCGAAAACTGTTCCGACGAACTTCAAATTTTGCATGCTCCAAACTCTCTATATTGCGCACTTGTCATAAAAAATTGACAGACTTTCGCCGGGAAATGGCAGAGAAATTTCAAAGTTTAGAAAAAAACTGGGTTGGGGCTTCCTGACTGCTCACACGCAAACCGTGGCTGTCTGTACACACCTCTTTGGGGTACTCCTGAGTTGTGCGCATGCTCAGTCATTCGGACTGTCGTTAACGCACCGCAGTTTGGCTCGGCAATTTGGTCAAAGTGTGGTCCAAACGTCGGCAAATTTGGAGGTCGAAAAATGTTCCGACGAACTTCAAATTTTGCATGCTCCAAACTCTCTATATTGCGCACTTGTCATACAAAATTGACAGACTTTCACCGGGAAATGGCAGAGAAATTTCAAAGTTTAGAAAAAACTGGGTTGGGGCTTCCTGACTGCTCACACGCAAACCGTGGCTGTCTGTACACACCTCTTTGGGGTACTCCTGAGTTGTGCGCATGCTCAGTCATTCGGACTGTCGTTAACGCACCGCAGTTTGGCTCGGCAATTTGGTCAAAGTGTGGTCCAAACGTCGGCAAATTTGGAGGTCGAAAAATGTTCCGACGAACTTCAAATTTTGCATGCTCCAAACTCTCTGTATTGCGCACTTGTCATAACAAATTGACAGACTTTCGCCGGGAAATGGCAGAGAAATTTCAAAGTTTAGAAAAAAACTGGGTTGGGGCTTCCTGACTGCTCACACGCAAACCGTGGCTGTCTGTACACACCTCTTTGGGGTACTCCTGAGTTGTGCGCATGCTCAGTCATTCGGACTGTCGTTAACGCACCGCAGTTTGGCTCGGCAATTTGGTCAAAGTGTGGTCCAAACGTCGGCAAATTTGAAGGTCGAAAAATGTTCCGACGAACTTCAAATTTTGCATGCTCCAAACTCTCTATATTGCGCACTTGTCACAAAAAATTGACAGACTTTCGCCGGGAAATGGCAGAGAAATTTCAAAGTTTAGAAAAAACTGGGTTGGGGCTTCCTGACTGCTCACACGCAAACCGTGGCTGTCTGTACACACCTCTTTGGGGTACTCCTGAGTTGTGCGCTTGCTCAGTCATTCGGACTGTCGTTAACGCACCGCAGTTTGGCTCGGCAATTTGGTCAAAGTGTGGTCCAAACGTCGGCAAATTTGGAGGTCGAAAAATGTTCCGACGAACTTCAAATTTTGCATGCTCCAAACTCTCTATATTGCGCACTTGTCATAAACAATTGACAGACTTTCGCCGGGAAATGGCAGAGAAATTTCAAAGTTTAGAAAAAACTGGGTTGGGGCTTCCTGTCTGCTCACACGCAAACCGTGGCTGTCTGTACACACCTCTTTGGGGTACTCCTGAGTTGTGCGCATGCTCAGTCATTCGGACTGTCGTTAACGCACCGCAGTTTGGCTCGGTCGTTAACGCACCGCAGTTTGGGGCGGTCGGGTTGGCGTACGGGTTCTTTCCTCGCTGGCCTGTGATGACCGCTTTCCAAAGGACTACCCTTGCACATAGGTAGTTTGGAGGAGTTTTTCGCGGAATCCCGTGATGTCCTGGAACGTTGCTCAATGATGGAGTGACCAGTACGTACGTCACGGGGAACGCCGATGCAATTTTGGAACACGATTGGATCCGAGTCTGCGGTCTTGATTCTTCCAGACCTGGACTGGTGACGATTGTGGTTTTATGAGGATGTACCTGTGGTGCTTCTCGAAGGATATGACCTGACACTCGGACACGATCGACCAAGATTGGTGATGATTGTGATGGAGAATACTCGCCGGATAATGACCTGGATTGGCAACGACAACGAATGAGGAAATTTGGTGGATAAATGACCTGGACTGGCAACGACAACGAATGAGGAAATTTGGCAATAACGGCGAACAATTGGTGGATAAATGACCTGGACTGGCAACGACTACGAATGAGGAAATTTGGCAATAACGGCGAACGCTTAGTGGATAAATGACCTGGACTGGCAACGACTACGAATGAGGAAATTTGGCAATAACGGCGAACGCTTAGTGGATAAATGACCTGGACTAGCAACGACAACGGCTGAAGCACTGGTTCTATCGGTAACAACGTTGGACTGGTTAGCGTGTTTTATTCGGACGAATAAAACATTTTAGAAAAAGGCAATTTGGTCAAAGTGTGGTCCAAACGTCGGCAAATTTGGAGGTCGAAAAATGTTCCGACGAACTTCAAATTTTGCATGCTCCAAACTCTCTATATTGCGCACTTGTCATAAAAAATTGACAGACTTTCGCCGGGAAATGGCAGAGAAATTTCAAAGTTTAGAAAAAAACTGGGTTGGGGCTTCCTGACTGCTCACACGCAAACCGTGGCTGTCTGTACACACCTCTTTGGGGTACTCCTGAGTTGTGCGCATGCTCAGTCATTCGGACTGTCGTTAACGCACCGCAGTTTGGCTCGGCAATTTGGTCAAAGTGTGGTCCAAACGTCGGCAAATTTGGAGGTCGAAAAATGTTCCGACGAACTTCAAATTTTGCATGCTCCAAACTCTCTATATTGCGCACTTGTCATACAAAATTGACAGACTTTCACCGGGAAATGGCAGAGAAATTTCAAAGTTTAGAAAAAACTGGGTTGGGGCTTCCTGACTGCTCACACGCAAACCGTGGCTGTCTGTACACACCTCTTTGGGGTACTCCTGAGTTGTGCGCATGCTCAGTCATTCGGACTGTCGTTAACGCACCGCAGTTTGGCTCGGCAATTTGGTCAAAGTGTGGTCCAAACGTCGGCAAATTTGGAGGTCGAAAAATGTTCCGACGAACTTCAAATTTTGCATGCTCCAAACTCTCTGTATTGCGCACTTGTCATAACAAATTGACAGACTTTCGCCGGGAAATGGCAGAGAAATTTCAAAGTTTAGAAAAAAACTGGGTTGGGGCTTCCTGACTGCTCACACGCAAACCGTGGCTGTCTGTACACACCTCTTTGGGGTACTCCTGAGTTGTGCGCATGCTCAGTCATTCGGACTGTCGTTAACGCACCGCAGTTTGGCTCGGCAATTTGGTCAAAGTGTGGTCCAAACGTCGGCAAATTTGAAGGTCGAAAAATGTTCCGACGAACTTCAAATTTTGCATGCTCCAAACTCTCTATATTGCGCACTTGTCACAAAAAATTGACAGACTTTCGCCGGGAAATGGCAGAGAAATTTCAAAGTTTAGAAAAAACTGGGTTGGGGCTTCCTGACTGCTCACACGCAAACCGTGGCTGTCTGTACACACCTCTTTGGGGTACTCCTGAGTTGTGCGCATGCTCAGTCATTCGGACTGTCGTTAATGCACCGCAGTTTGGCTCGGCAATTTGGTCAAAGTGTGGTCCAAACGTCGGCAAATTTGGAGGTCGAAAACTGTTCCGACGAACTTCAAATTTTGCATGCTCCAAACTCTCTATATTGCGCACTTGTCATAAACAATTGACAGACTTTCGCCGGGAAATGGCAGAGAAATTTCAAAGTTTAGAAAAAACTGGGTTGGGGCTTCCTGACTGCTCACACGCAAACCGTGGCTGTCTGTACACACCTCTTTGGGGTACTCCTGAGTTGTGCGCATGCTCAGTCATTCGGACTGTCGTTAACGCACCGCAGTTTGGCTCGGCAATTTGGTCAAAGTGTGGTCCAAACGTCGGCAAATTTGGAGGTCGAAAAATGTTCCGACGAACTTCAAATTTTGCATGCTCCAAACTCTCTATATTGCGCACTTGTCATAAACAATTGACAGACTTTCGCCGGGAAATGGCAGAGAAATTTCAAAGTTTAGAAAAAACTGGGTTGGGGCTTCCTGACTGCTCACACGCAAACCGTGGCTGTCTGTACACACCTCTTTGGGGTACTCCTGAGTTGTGCGCATGCTCAGTCATTCGGACTGTCGTTAACGCACCGCAGTTTGGCTCGGCAATTTGGTCAAAGTGTGGTCCAAACGTCGGCAAATTTGGAGGTCGAAAAATGTTCCGACGAACTTCAAATTTTGCATGCCCTAAACTCTCTATATTGCGCACTTGTCATAACAAATTGACAGACTTTCGCCGGGAAATGGCAGAGAAATTTCACAGTTTAGAAAAAACTGGGTTGGGGCTTCCTGACTGCTCACACGCAAACCGTGGCTGTCTGTACACACCTCTTTGGGGTACTCCTGAGTTGTGCGCATGCTCAGTCATTCGGACTGTCGTTAACGCACCGCAGTTTGGCTCGGCAATTTGGTCAAAGTGTGGTCCAAACGTCGGCAAATTTGGAGGTCGAAAAATGTTCCGACGAACTTCAAATTTTGCATGCTCCAAACTCTCTATATTGCGCACTTGTCATAAAAAATTGACAGACTTTCGCCGGGAAATGGCAGAGAAATTTCAAAGTTTAGAAAAAACTGGGTTGGGGCTTCCTGACTGCTCACACGCAAACCGTGGCTGTCTGTACACACCTATTTGGGGTACTCCTGAGTTGTGCGCATGCTCAGTCATTCGGACTGTCGTTAACGCACCGCAGTTTGGCTCGGCAATTTGGTCAAAGTGTGGTCCAAACGTCGGCAAATTTGGAGGTCGAAAAATGTTCCGACGAACTTCAAATTTTGCATGCTCCAAACTCTCTATATTGCGCACTTGTCATAAAAAAATGACAGACTTTCGCCGGGAAATGGCAGAGAAATTTCAAAGTTTAGAAAAAACTGGGTTGGGGCTTCCTGACTGCTCACACGCAAACCGTGGCTGTCTGTACACACCTCTTTGGGGTACTCCTGAGTTGTGCGCATGCTCAGTCGTTCGGACTGTCGTTAACGCACCGCAGTTTGGCTCGGCAATTTGGTCAAAGTGTGGTCCAAACGTCGGCAAATTAGGAGGTCGAAAAATGTTCCGACGAACTTCAAATTGTGCATGCTCCAAACTCTCTATATTGCGCACTTGTCATAAAAAATTGACAGACTTTCGCCGGGAAATGGCAGAGAAATTTCAAAGTTTAGAAAAAACTGGGTTGAGGCTTCCTGACTGCTCTCGCGCAAACCGTGGCTGTCTGTACACACCTCTTTGGGGTACTCCTGAGTTGTGCGCATGCTCAGTCATTCGGACTGTCGTTAACGCACCGCAGTTTGGCTCGGCAATTTGGTCAAAGTGTGGTCCAAACGTCGGCAAATTTGGAGGTCGAAAAATGTTCCGACGAACTTCAAATTTTGCATGCCCTAAACTCTCTATATTGCGCACTTGTCATAAAAAATTGACAGACTTTCGCCGGGAAATGGCAGAGAAATTTCAAAGTTTAGAAAAAACTGGGTTGAGGCTTCCTGACTGCTCTCGCGCAAACCGTGGCTGTCTGTACACACCTCTTTGGGGTACTCCTGAGTTGTGCGCATGCTCAGTCATTCGGACTGTCGTTAACGCACCGCAGTTTGGCTCGGCAATTTGGTCAAAGTGTGGTCCAAACGTCGGCAAATTTGAAGGTCGAAAAATGTTCCGACGAACTTCAAATTTTGCATGCTCCAAACTCTCTATATTGCGCACTTGTCATAAAAAATTGACAGACTTTCGCCGGGAAATGGAGGAGAAATTTCAAAGTTTAGAAAAAACTGGGTTGGGGCTTCCTGACTGCTCACACGCAAACCGTGGCTGTCTGTACACACCTCTTTGGGGTACTCCTGAGTTGTGCGCATGCTCAGTCATTCGGACTGTCGTTAACGCACCACAGTTTGGCTCGGCAATTTGGTCAAAGTGTGGTCCAAACGTCGGCAAATTTGGAGGTCGAAAAATGTTCCGACGAACTTCAAATTTTGCATGCCCTAAACTCTCTATATTGCGCACTTGTCATAAACAATTGACAGACTTTCGCCGGGAAATGGCAGAGAAATTTCAAAGTTTAGAAAAAACTGGGTTGAGGCTTCCTGACCTCTCTCGCGCAAACCGTGGCTGTCTGTACACACCTCTTTGGGGTACTCCTGAGTTGTGCGCATGCTCAGTCATTCGGACTGTCGTTAACGCACCGCAGTTTGGCTCGGCAATTTGGTCAAAGTGTGGTCCAAACGTCGGCAAATGTGGAGGTCGAAAAATGTTCCGACGAACTTCAAATTTGGCATGCTCCAAACTCTCTATATTGCGCACTTGTCACACAAAATTGACAGACTTTCGCAGGGAAATGGCAGAGAAATTTCAAAGTTTAGAAAAAACTGGGTTGGGGCTTCCTGACTGCTCACACGCAAACCGTGGCTGTCTGTACACACCTCTTTGGGGTACTCCTGAGTTGTGCGCATGCTCAGTCATTCGGACTGTCGTTAACGCACCGCAGTTTGGCTCGGCAATTTGGTCAAAGTGTGGTCCAAACGTCGGCAAATTTGGAGGTCGAAAAATGTTCCGACGAACTTCACATTTTGCATGCTCCAAACTCTCTATATTGCGCACTTGTCATAAAAAATTGACAGACTTTCGCCGGGAAATGGCAGAGAAATTTCAAAGTTTAGAAAAAAACTGGGTTGGGGCTTCCTGACTGCTCACACGCAAACCGTGGCTGTCTGTACACACCTCTTTGGGGTACTCCTGAGTTGTGCGCATGCTCAGTCATTCGGACTGTCGTTAACGCACCGCAGTTTGGCTCGGCAATTTGGTCAAAGTGTGGTCCAAACGTCGGCAAATTTGGAGGTCGAAAAATGTTCCGACGAACTTCAAATTTTGCATGCTCCAAACTCTCTATATTGCGCACTTGTCATACAAAATTGACAGACTTTCACCGGGAAATGGCAGAGAAATTTCAAAGTTTAGAAAAAACTGGGTTGGGGCTTCCTGACTGCTCACACGCAAACCGTGGCTGTCTGTACACACCTCTTTGGGGTACTGCTGAGTTGTGCGCATGCTCAGTCATTCGGACTGTCGTTAACGCACCGCAGTTTGGCTCGGCAATTTGGTCAAAGTGTGGTCCAAACGTCGGCAAATTTGGAGGTCGAAAAATGTTCCGACGAACTTCAAATTTTGCATGCTCCAAACTCTCTGTATTGCGCACTTGTCATAAAAAATTGACAGACTTTCGCCGGGAAATGGCAGAGAAATTTCAAAGTTTAGAAAAAAACTGGGTTGGGGCTTCCTGACTGCTCACACGCAAACCGTGGCTGTCTGTACACACCTCTTTGGGGTACTCCTGAGTTGTGCGCATGCTCAGTCATTCGGACTGTCGTTAACGCACCGCAGTTTGGCTCGGCAATTTGGTCAAAGTGTGGTCCAAACGTCGGCAAATTTGAAGGTCGAAAAATGTTCCGACGAACTTCAAATTTTGCATGCTCCAAACTCTCTATATTGCGCACTTGTCATAAAAAATTGACAGACTTTCGCCGGGAAATGGAAGAGAAATTTTAAAGTTTAGAAAAAACTGGGTTGGGGCTTCCTGACTGCTCACACGCAAACCGTGGCTGTCTGTACACACCTGTTTGGGGTACTCCTGAGTTGTGCGCATGCTCAGTCATTCGGACTGTCGTTAATGCACCGCAGTTTGGCTCGGCAATTTGGTCAAAGTGTGGTCCAAACGTCGGCAAATTTGGAGGTCGAAAAATGTTCCAACGAACTTCAAATTTTGCATGCCCTAAACTCTCTATATTGCGCACTTGTCATAAAAAATTGACAGACTTTCGCCGGGAAATGGCAGAGAAATTTCAAAGTTTAGAAAAAACTGGGTTGGGGCTTCCTGACTGCTCACACGCAAACCGTGGCTGTCTGTACACACCTCTTTGGGGTACTCCTGAGTTGTGCGCATGCTCAGTCATTCGGACTGTCGTTAACGCACCGCAGTTTGGCTCGGCAATTTGGTCAAAGTGTGGTCCAAACGTCGGCAAATTTGAAGGTCGAAAAATGTTCCGACGAACTTCAAATTTTGCATGCTCCAAACTCTCTATATTGCGCACTTGTCATAAAAAATTGACAGACTTTCGCCGGGAAATGGAAGAGAAATTTTAAAGTTTAGAAAAAACTGGGTTGGGGCTTCCTGACTGCTCACACGCAAACCGTGGCTGTCTGTACACACCTCTTTGGGGTACTCCTGAGTTGTGCGCATGCTCAGTCATTCGGACTGTCGTTAATGCACCGCAGTTTGGCTCGGCAATTTGGTCAAAGTGTGGTCCAAACGTCGGCAAATTTGGAGGTCGAAAAAATTTCCAACGAACTTCAAATTTTGCATGCCCTAAACTCTCTATATTGCGCACTTGTCATAAAAAATTGACAGACTTTCGCCGGGAAATGGCAGAGAAATTTCAAAGTTTAGAAAAAACTGGGTTGGGGCTTCCTGACTGCTCACACGCAAACCGTGGCTGTCTGTACACACCTCTTTGGGGTACTCCTGAGTTGTGCGCATGCTCAGTCATTCGGACTGTCGTTAACGCACCGCAGTTTGGCTCGGCAATTTGGTCAAAGTGTGGTCCAAACGTCGGCAAATTTGAAGGTCGAAAAATGTTCCGACGAACTTCAAATTTTGCATGCTCCAAACTCTCTATATTGCGCACTTGTCATAAAAAATTGACAGACTTTCGCCGGGAAATGGAAGAGAAATTTTAAAGTTTAGAAAAAACTGGGTTGGGGCTTCCTGACTGCTCACACGCAAACCGTGGCTGTCTTTACACACCTCTTTGGGGTACTCCTGAGTTGTGCGCATGCTCAGTCATTCGGACTGTCGTTAACGCACCGCAGTTTGGCTCGGTCGTTAACGCACCGCAGTTTGGGGCGGTCGGGTTGGCGTACGGGTTCTTTCCTCGCTGGCCTGTGATGACCGCTTTCCAAAGGACTACCCTTGCACATAGGTAGTTTGGAGGAGTTTTTCGCGGAATCCCGTGATGTCCTGGAACGTTGCTCAATGATGGAGTGACCAGTACGTACGTCACGGGGAACGCCGATGCAATTTTGGAACACGATTGGATCCGAGTCTGCGGTCTTGATTCTTCCAGACCTGGACTGGTGACGATTGTGGTTTTATGAGGATGTACCTGTGGTGCTTCTCGAAGGATATGACCTGATACTCGGACACGATCGACCAAGATTGGTGATGATTGTGATGGAGAATACTCGCCGGATAATGACCTGGATTGGCAACGACAACGAATGAGGAAATTTGGTGGATAAATGACCTGGACTGGCAACGACAACGAATGAGGAAATTTGGCAATAACGGCGAACAATTGGTGGATAAATGACCTGGACTGGCAACGACTACGAATGAGGAAATTTGGCAATAACGGCGAACGCTTAGTGGATAAATGACCTGGACTGGCAACGACTACGAATGAGGAAATTTGGCAATAACGGCGAACGCTTAGTGGATAAATGACCTGGACTGGCAACGACAACGCCTGAAGCACTGGTTCTATCGGTAACAACGTTGGACTGGTTAGCGTGTTTTATTCGGACGAATAAAACATTTTAGAAAAAGGCAATTTGGTCAAAGTGTGGTCCAAACGTCGGCAAATTTGGAGGTCGAAAACTGTTCCGACGAACTTCAAATTTTCCATGCTCCAAACTCTCTATATTGCGCACTTGTCATAAACAATTGACAGACTTTCGCCGGGAAATGGCAGAGAAATTTCAAAGTTTAGAAAAAACTGGGTTGGGGCTTCCTGACTGCTCACACCCAAACCGTGGCTGTCTGTACACACCTCTTTGGGTTACTCCTGAGTTGTGCGCATGCTCAGTCATTCGGACTGTCGTTAACGCACCGCAGTTTGGCTCGGCAATTTGGTCAAAGTGTGGTCCAAACGTCGGCAAATTTGGAGGTCGAAAAATGTTCCGACGAACTTCAAATTTTGCATGCTCCAAACTCTCTATATTGCGCACTTGTCATAAACAATTGACAGACTTTCGCCGGGAAATGGCAGAGAAATTTCAAAGTTTAGAAAAAACTGGGTTGGGGCTTCCTGACTGCTCACACGCAAACCGTGGCTGTCTGTACACACCTCTTTGGGGTACTCCTGAGTTGTGCGCATGCTCAGTCATTCGGACTGTCGTTAACGCACCGCAGTTTGGCTCGGCAATTTGGTCAAAGTGTGGTCCAAACGTCGGCAAATTTGGAGGTCGAAAAATGTTCCGACGAACTTCAAATTTTGCATCCTCCAAACTCTCTATATTGCGCACTTGTCATAAAAAATTGACAGACTTTCGCCGGGAAATGGCAGAGAAATTTCAAAGTTTAGAAAAAACTGGGTTGGGGCTTCCTGACTGCTCACACGCAAACCGTGGCTGTCTGTACACACCTATTTGGGGTACTCCTGAGTTGTGCGCATGCTCAGTCATTCGGACTGTCGTTAACGCACCGCAGTTTGGCTCGGCAATTTGGTCAAAGTGTGGTCCAAACGTCGGCAAATTTGGAGGTCGAAAAATGTTCCGACGAACTTCAAATTTTGCATGCTCCAAACTCTCTATATTGCGCACTTGTCATAAAAAATTGACAGACTTTCGCCGGGAAATGGCAGAGAAATTTCAAAGTTTAGAAAAAACTGGGTTGGGGCTTCCTGACTGCTCACACGCAAACCGTGGCTGTCTGTACACACCTCTTTGGGGTACTCCTGAGTTGTGCGCATGCTCAGTCGTTCGGACTGTCGTTAACGCACCGCAGTTTGGCTCGGCAATTTGGTCAAAGTGTGGTCCAAACGCCGGCAAATTAGGAGGTCGAAAAATGTTCCGACGAACTTCAAATTTTGCATGCTCCAAACTCTCTATATTGCGCACTTGTCATAAAAAATTGACAGACTTTCGCCGGGAAATGGCAGAAAAATTTCAAAGTTTAGAAAAAACTGGGTTGAGGCTTCCTGACTGCTCTTGCGCAAACCGTGGCTGTCTGTACACACCTCTTTGGGGTACTCCTGAGTTGTGCGCATGCTCAGTCATTCGGACTGTCGTTAACGCACCGCAGTTTGGCTCGGCAATTTGGTCAAAGTGTGGTCCAAACGTCGGCAAATTTGGAGATCGAAAAATGTTCCGACGAACTTCAAATTTTGCATGCCCTAAACTCTCTATATTGCGCACTTGTCATAAAAAATTGACAGACTTTCGCCGGGAAATGGCAGAGAAATTTCAAAGTTTAGAAAAAAACTGGGTTGGGGCTTCCTGACTGCTCACACGCAAACCGTGGCTGTCTGTACACACCTCTTTGGGGTACTCCTGAGTTGTGCGCATGCTCAGTCATTCGGACTGTCGTTAACGCACCGCAGTTTGGCTCGGCAATTTGGTCAAAGTGTGGTCCAAACGTCGGCAAATTTGGAGGTCGAAAAATGTTCCGACGAACTTCAAATTTTGCATGCTCCAAACTCTCTATATTGCGCACTTGTCATACAAAATTGACAGACTTTCACCGGGAAATGGCAGAGAAATTTCAAAGTTTAGAAAAAACTGGGTTGGGGCTTCCTGACTGCTCACACGCAAACCGTGGCTGTCTGTACACACCTCTTTGGGGTACTCCTGAGTTGTGCGCATGCTGAGTCATTCGGACTGTCGTTAACGCACCGCAGTTTGGCTCGGCAATTTGGTCAAAGTGTGGTCCAAACGTCGGCAAATTTGGAGGTCGAAAAATGTTCCGACGAACTTCAAATTTTGCATGCTCCAAACTCTCTGTATTGCGCACTTGTCATAAAAAATTGACAGACTTTCGCCGGGAAATGGCAGAGAAATTTCAAAGTTTAGAAAAAAACTGGGTTGGGGCTTCCTGACTGCTCACACGCAAACCGTGGCTGTCTGTACACACCTCTTTGGGGTACTCCTGAGTTGTGCGCATGCTCAGTCATTCGGACTGTCGTTAACGCACCGCAGTTTGGCTCGGCAATTTGGTCAAAGTGTGGTCCAAACGTCGGCAAATTTGAAGGTCGAAAAATGTTCCGACGAACTTCAAATTTTGCATGCTCCAAACTCTCTATATTGCGCACTTGTCATACAAAATTGACAGACTTTCGCCGGGAAATGGAAGAGAAATTTTAGAGTTTAGAAAAAACTGGGTTGGGGCTTCCTGACTGCTCACACGCAAACCGTGGCTGTCTGTACACACCTCTTTGGGGTACTCCTGAGTTGTGCGCATGCTCAGTCATTCGGACTGTCGTTAACGCACCGCAGTTTGGCTCGGCAATTTGGTCAAAGTGTGGTCCAAACGTCGGCAAATTTGGAGGTCGAAAAATGTTCCGACGAACTTCAAATTTTGCATGCTCCAAACTCTCTATATTGCGCACTTGTCATAAAAAATTGACAGACTTTCGCCAGGAAATGGCAGAGAAATTTCAAAGTTTAGAAAAAACTGGGTTGGGGCTTCCTGACTGCTCACACGCAAACCGTGGCTGTCTGTACACACCTCTTTGGGGTACTCCTGAGTTGTGCGCATGCTCAGTCGTTCGGACTGTCGTTAACGCACCGCAGTTTGGCTCGGCAATTTGGTCAAAGTGTGGTCCAAACGTCGGCAAATTAGGAGGTCGAAAAATGTTCCGACGAACTTCAAATTTTGCATGCTCCAAACTCTCTATATTGCGCACTTGTCATAAAAAATTGACAGACTTTCGCCGGGAAATGGCAGAAAAATTTCAAAGTTTAGAAAAAACTGGGTTGAGGCTTCCTGACTGCTCTCGCGCAAACCGTGGCTGTCTGTACACACCTCTTTGGGGTACTCCTGAGTTGTGCGCATGCTCAGTCATTCGGACTGTCGTTAACGCACCGCAGTTTGGCTCGGCAATTTGGTCAAAGTGTGGTCCAAACGTCGGCAAATTTGGAGATCGAAAAATGTTCCGACGAACTTCAAATTTTGCATGCCCTAAACTCTCTATATTGCGCACTTGTCATACAAAATTGACAGACTTTCACCGGGAAATGGCATAGAAATTTCAAAGTTTAGAAAAAACTGGGTTGGGGCTTCCTGACTGCTCACACGCAAACCGTGGCTGTCTGTACACACCTCTTTGGGGTACTCCTGAGTTGTGCGCATGCTCAGTCATTCGGACTGTCGTTAACGCACCGCAGTTTGGCTCGGCAATTTGGTCAAAGTGTGGTCCAAACGTCGGCAAATTTGGAGGTCGAAAAATGTTCCGACGAACTTCAAATTTTGCATGCTCCAAACTCTCTGTATTGCGCACTTGTCATAAAAAATTGACAGACTTTCGCCGGGAAATGGCAGAGAAATTTCAAAGTTTAGAAAAAAACTGGGTTGGGGCTTCCTGACTGCTCACACGCAAACCGTGGCTGTCTGTACACACCTCTTTGGGGTACTCCTGAGTTGTGCGCATGCTCAGTCATTCGGACTGTCGTTAACGCACCGCAGTTTGGCTCGGCAATTTGGTCAAAGTGTGGTCCAAACGTCGGCAAATTTGAAGGTCGAAAAATGTTCCGACGAACTTCAAATTTTGCATGCTCCAAACTCTCTATATTGCGCACTTGTCATACAAAATTGACAGACTTTCGCCGGGAAATGGAAGAGAAATTTTAAAGTTTAGAAAAAACTGGGTTGGGGCTTCCTGACTGCTCACACGCAAACCGTGGCTGTCTGTACACACCTCTTTGGGGTACTCCTGAGTTGTGCGCATGCTCAGTCATTCGGACTGTCGTTAACGCACCGCAGTTTGGCTCGGCAATTTGGTCAAAGTGTGGTCCAAACGTCGGCAAATTTGGAGGTCGAAAAATGTTCCGACGAACTTCAAATTTTGCATGCTCCAAACTCTCTATATTGCGCACTTGTCATAAAAAATTGACAGACTTTCGCCGGGAAATGGCAGAGAAATTTCAAAGTTTAGAAAAAACTGGGTTGGGGCTTCCTGACTGCTCACACGCAAACCGTGGCTGTCTGTACACACCTATTTGGGGTACTCCTGAGTTGTGCGCATGCTCAGTCATTCGGACTGTCGTTAACGCACCGCAGTTTGGCTCGGCAATTTGGTCAAAGTGTGGTCCAAACGTCGGCAAATTTGGAGGTCGAAAAATGTTCCGACGAACTTCAAATTTTGCATGCTCCAAACTCTCTATATTGCGCACTTGTCATAAAAAATTGACAGACTTTCGCCGGGAAATGGCAGAGAAATTTCAAAGTTTAGAAAAAACTGGGTTGAGGCTTCCTGACTGCTCTCGCGCAAACCGTGGCTGTCTGTACACACCTCTTTGGGGTACTCCTGAGTTGTGCGCATGCTCAGTCATTCGGACTGTCGTTAACGCACCGCAGTTTGGCTCGGCAATTTGGTCAAAGTGTGGTCCAAACGTCGGCAAATTTGGAGGTCGAAAAATGTTCCGACGAACTTCAAATTTTGCATGCCCTAAACTCTCTATATTGCGCACTTGTCATAAAAAATTGACAGACTTTCGCCGGGAAATGGCAGAGAAATTTCAAAGTTTAGAAAAAACTGGGTTGAGGCTTCCTGACTGCTCTCGCGCAAACCGTGGCTGTCTGTACACACCTCTTTGGGGTACTCCTGAGTTGTGCGCATGCTCAGTCATTCGGACTGTCGTTAACGCACCGCAGTTTGGCTCGGCAATTTGGTCAAAGTGTTGTCCAAACGTCGGAAAATTTGGAGGTCGAAAAATGTTCCGACGAACTTCAAATTTTGCATGCCCTAAACTCTCTATATTGCGCACTTGTCATAAAAAATTGACAGACTTTCGCCGGGAAATGGCAGAGAAATTTCAAAGTTTAGAAAAAACTGGGTTGAGGCTTCCTGACTGCTCTCGCGCAAACCGTGGCTGTCTGTACACACCTCTTTGGGGTACTCCAGAGTTGTGCGCATGCTCAGTCATTCGGACTGTCGTTAACGCACCGCAGTTTGGCTCGGCAATTTGGTCAAAGTGTGGTCCAAACGTCGGCAAATTTGGAGGTCGAAAAATGTTCCGACGAACTTCAAATTTTGCATGCCCTAAACTCTCTATATTGCGCACTTGTCATAAAAAATTGACAGACTTTCGCCGGGAAATGGCAGAGAATTTTCAAAGTTTAGAAAAAAAACTGGGTTGAGGCTTCCTGACTGCTCTCGCGCAAACCGTGGCTGTCTGTACACACCTCTTTGGGGTACTCCTGAGTTGTGCGCATGCTCAGTCATTCGGACTGTCGTTAACGCACCGCAGTTTGGCTCGGCAATTTGGTCAAAGTGTGGTCCAAACGTCGGCAAATTTGGAGGTCGAAAAATGTTCAGACGAACTTCAAATTTTGCATGCCCTAAACTCTCTATATTGCGCACTTGTCATAAAAAATTGACAGACTTTCGCCGGGAAATGGCAGAGAAATTTCAAAGTTTAGAAACAAACTGGGTTGAGGCTTCCTGACTGCTCTCGCGCAAACCGTGGCTGTCTGTACACACCTCTTTGGGGTACTCCTGAGTTGTGCGCATGCTCAGTCATTCGGACTGTCGTTAACGCACCGCAGTTTGGCTCGGCAATTTGGTCAAAGTGTGGTCCAAACGTCGGAAAATTTGGAGGTCGAAAAATTTTCCGACAAACTTCAAATTTTGCATGCCCTAAACTCTCTATATTGCGCACTTGTCATAAAAAATTGACAGACTTTCGCCGGGAAATGGCAGAGAAATTTCAAAGTTTAGAAAAAACTGGGTTGAGGCTTCCTGACTGCTCTCGCGCAAACCGTGGCTGTCTGTACACACCTCTTTGGGGTACTCCTGAGTTGTGCGCATGCTCAGTCATTCGGACTGTCGTTAACGCACCGCAGTTTGGCTCGGCAATTTGGTCAAAGTGTGGTCCAAACGTCGGCAAATTTGGAGGTCGAAAAATGTTCCGACGAACTTCAAATTTTGCATGCCCTAAACTCTCTATATTGCGCACTTGTCATAAAAAAATTGACAGACTTTCGCCGGGAAATGGCAGAGAAATTTCAAAGTTTAGAAAAAACTGGGTTGAGGCTTCCTGACTGCTCTCGCGCAAACCGTGGCTGTCTGTACACACCTCTTTGGGGTACTCCTGAGTTGTGCGCATGCTCAGTCATTCGGACTGTCGTTAACGCACCGCAGTTTGGCTCGGCAATTTGGTCAAAGTGTGGTCCAAACGTCGGCAAATTTGGAGGTCGAAAAATGTTCCGACGAACTTCAAATTTTGCATGCTCCGAAGTCTCTATATTTCAAAGTTTAGAAAAAAACTGGGTTGGGGCTTCCTGACTGCTCACACGCAAACCGTGGCTGTCTGTACACACCTCTTTGGGGTACTCCTGAGTTGTGCGCATGCTCAGTCATTCGGACTGTGGTTAACGCACTGCAGTTTGGCTCGGCAATTTGGTCAAAGTGTGGTCCAAACGTCGGCAAATTTGGAGGTCGAAAAATTTTCCGACAAACTTCAAATTTTGCATGCCCTAAACTCTCTATATTGCGCACTTGTCATAAAAAATTGACAGACTTTCGCCGGGAAATGGCAGAGAAATTTCAAAGTTTAGAAAAAACTGGGTTGAGGCTTCCTGACTGCTCTCGCGCAAACCGTGGCTGTCTGTACACACCTCTTTGGGGTACTCCTGAGTTGTGCGCATGCTCAGTCATTCGGACTGTCGTTAACGCACCGCAGTTTGGCTCGGCAATTTGGTCAAAGTGTGGTCCAAACGTCGGCAAATTTGGAGGTCGAAAAATGTTCCGACGAACTTCAAATTTTGCATGCCCTAAACTCTCTATATTGCGCACTTGTCATAAAAAAATTGACAGACTTTCGCCGGGAAATGGCAGAGAAATTTCAAAGTTTAGAAAAAACTGGGTTGAGGCTTCCTGACTGCTCTCGCGCAAACCGTGGCTGTCTGTACACACCTCTTTGGGGTACTCCTGAGTTGTGCGCATGCTCAGTCATTCGGACTGTCGTTAACGCACCGCAGTTTGGCTCGGCAATTTGGTCAAAGTGTGGTCCAAACGTCGGAAAATTTGGAGGTCGAAAAATTTTCCGACAAACTTCAAATTTTGCATGCCCTAAACTCTCTATATTGCGCACTTGTCATAAAAAATTGACAGACTTTCGCCGGGAAATGGCAGAGAAATTTCAAAGTTTAGAAAAAACTGGGTTGAGGCTTCCTGACTGCTCTCGCGCAAACCGTGGCTGTCTGTACACACCTCTTTGGGGTACTCCTGAGTTGTGCGCATGCTCAGTCATTCGGACTGTCGTTAACGCACCGCAGTTTGGCTCGGCAATTTGGTCAAAGTGTGGTCCAAACGTCGGCAAATTTGGAGGTCGAAAAATGTTCCGACGAACTTCAAATTTTGCATGCCCTAAACTCTCTATATTGCGCACTTGTCATAAAAAAATTGACAGACTTTCGCCGGGAAATGGCAGAGAAATTTCAAAGTTTAGAAAAAACTGGGTTGAGGCTTCCTGACTGCTCTCGCGCAAACCGTGGCTGTCTGTACACACCTCTTTGGGGTACTCCTGAGTTGTGCGCATGCTCAGTCATTCGGACTGTCGTTAACGCACCGCAGTTTGGCTCGGCAATTTGGTCAAAGTGTGGTCCAAACGTCGGCAAATTTGGAGGTCGAAAAATGTTCCGACGAACTTCAAATTTTGCATGCTCCGAAGTCTCTATATTTCAAAGTTTAGAAAAAAACTGGGTTGGGGCTTCCTGACTGCTCACACGCAAACCGTGGCTGTCTGTACACACCTCTTTGGGGTACTCCTGAGTTGTGCGCATGCTCAGTCATTCGGACTGTGGTTAACGCACTGCAGTTTGGCTCGGCAATTTGGTCAAAGTGTGGTCCAAACGTCGGCAAATTTGGAGGTCGAAAAATGTTCCGACGAACTTCAAATTTTGCATGCTCCAAACTCTCTATATTGCGCACTTGTCATAAAAAATTGACAGACTTTCGCCGGGAAATGGCAGGGAAATTTCAAAGTTTAGAAAAAACTGGGTTGAGGCTTCCTGACTGCTCTCGCGCAAACCGTGGCTGTCTGTACACACCTCTTTGGGGTACTCCTGAGTTGTGCGCATGCTCAGTCATTCGGACTGTCGTTAACGCACCGCAGTTTGGCTCGGCAATTTGGTCAAAGTGTGGTCCAAACGTCGGCAAATTTGGAGGTCGAAAAATGTTCCGACGAACTTCAAATTTTGCATGCCCTAAACTCTCTATATTGCGCACTTGTCATAAAAAAATTGACAGACTTTCGCCGGGAAATGGCAGAGAAATTTCAAAGTTTAGAAAAAACTGGGTTGAGGCTTCCTGACTGCTCTCGCGCAAACCGTGGCTGTCTGTACACACCTCTTTGGGGTACTCCTGAGTTGTGCGCATGCTCAGTCATTCGGACTGTCGTTAACGCACCGCAGTTTGGCTCGGCAATTTGGTCAAAGTGTGGTCCAAACGTCGGAAAATTTGGAGGTCGAAAAATTTTCCGACAAACTTCAAATTTTGCATGCCCTAAACTCTCTATATTGCGCACTTGTCATAAAAAATTGACAGACTTTCGCCGGGAAATGGCAGAGAAATTTCAAAGTTTAGAAAAAACTGGGTTGAGGCTTCCTGACTGCTCTCGCGCAAACCGTGGCTGTCTGTACACACCTCTTTGGGGTACTCCTGAGTTGTGCGCATGCTCAGTCATTCGGACTGTCGTTAACGCACCGCAGTTTGGCTCGGCAATTTGGTCAAAGTGTGGTCCAAACGTCGGCAAATTTGGAGGTCGAAAAATGTTCCGACGAACTTCAAATTTTGCATGCCCTAAACTCTCTATATTGCGCACTTGTCATAAAAAAATTGACAGACTTTCGCCGGGAAATGGCAGAGAAATTTCAAAGTTTAGAAAAAACTGGGTTGAGGCTTCCTGACTGCTCACACGCAAACCGTGGCTGTCTGTACACACCTCTTTGGGGTACTCCTGAGTTGTGCGCATGCTCAGTCATTCGGACTGTGGTTAACGCACTGCAGTTTGGCTCGGCAATTTGGTCAAAGTGTGGTCCAAACGTCGGCAAATTTGGAGGTCGAAAAATGTTCCGACGAACTTCAAATTTTGCATGCTCCAAACTCTCTATATTGCGCACTTGTCATAAAAAATTGACAGACTTTCGCCGGGAAATGGCAGAGAAATTTCAAAGTTTAGAAAAAACTGGGTTGGGGCTTCCTGACTGCTAACACGCAAACCGTGGCTGTCTGTACACACCTCTTTGGGGTACTCCTGAGTTGTGCGCATGCTCAGTCATTCGGACTGTCGTTAACGCACCGCAGTTTGGCTCGGCAATTTGGTCAAAGTGTGGTCCAAACGTCGGCAAATTTGGAGGTCGAAAAATGTTCCGACGAACTTCAAATTTTGCATGCTCCAAACTCTCTATATTGCGCACTTGTCATAAAAAATTGACAGACTTTCGCCTGGAAATGGCAGAGAAATTTCAAAGTTTAGAAAAAAATGGGTTGGGGCTTCCTGACTGCTCACACGCAAACCGTGGCTGTCTGTACACACCTCTTTGGGGTACTCCTGAGTTGTGCGCATGCTCAGTCATTCGGACTGTGGTTAACGCACCGCAGTTTGGCTCGGCAATTTGGTCAAAGTGTGGTCCAAACGTCGGCAAATTTGGAGGTCGAAAAATGTTCCGACGAACTTCAAATTTTGCATGCCCTAAACTCTCTATATTGCGCACTTGTCATAAAAAATTGACAGACTTTCGCCGGGAAATGGCAGAGAAATTTCAAAGTTTAGAAAAAACTGGGTTGAGGCTTCCTGACTGCTCTCGCGCAAACCGTGGCTGTCTGTACACACCTCTTTGGGGTACTCCTGAGTTGTGCGCATGCTCAGTCATTCGGACTGTCGTTAACGCACCGCAGTTTGGCTCGGCAATTTGGTCAAAGTGTGGTCCAAACGTCGGCAAATTTGGAGGTCGAAAAATGTTCCGACGAACTTCAAATTTTGCATGCTCCAAACTTTCTATATTGCGCACTTGTCATAAAAAATTTACAGACTTTCGCCTGGAAATGGCAGAGAAATTTCAAAGTTTAGAAAAAACTGGGTTGGGGCTTCCTGACTGCTCACACGCAAACCGTGGCTGTCTGTACACACCTCTTTGGGGTACTCCTGAGTTGTGCGCATGCTCAGTCATTCGGACTGTCGTTAACGCACCGCAGTTTGGCTCGGCAATTTGGTCAAAGTGTGGTCCAAACGTCGGCAAATTTGGAGGTCGAAAAATGTTCCGACGAACTTCAAATTTTGCATGCTCCAAACTCTCTATATTGCGCACTTGTCATAAAAAATTGACAGACTTTCGCCGGGAAATGGCAGAGAAATTTCAAAGTTTAGAAAAAACTGGGTTGGGGCTTCCTGACTGCTCACACGCAAACCGTGGCTGTCTGTACACACCTCTTTGGGGTACTCCTGAGTTGTGCGCATGCTCAGTCATTCGGACTGTGGTTAACGCACCGCAGTTTGGCTCGGCAATTTGGTCAAAGTGTGGTCCAAACGTCGGCAAATTTGGAGGTCGAAAAATGTTCCGACGAACTTCAAATTTTGCATGCCCTAAACTCTCTATATTGCGCACTTGTCATACAAAATTGACAGACTTTCGCCGGGAAATGGCAGAGAAATTTCAAAGTTTAGAAAAAACTGGGTTGAGGCTTCCTGACTGCTCTCGCGCAAACCGTGGCTGTCTGTACACACCTCTTTGGGGTACTCCTGAGTTGTGCGCATGCTCAGTCATTCGGACTGTCGTTAACGCACCGCAGTTTGGCTCGGCAATTTGGTCAAAGTGTGGTCCAAACGTCGGCAAATTTGGAGGTCGAAAAATGTTCCGACGAACTTCAAATTTTGCATGCCCTAAACTCTCTATATTGCGCACTTGTCATAAAAAATTGACAGACTTTCGCCGGGAAATGGCAGAGAAATTTCAAAGTTTAGAAAAAACTGGGTTGAGGCTTCCTGACTGCTCTCGCGCAAACCGTGGCTGTCTGTACACACCTCTTTGGGGTACTCCTGAGTTGTGCGCATGCTCAGTCATTCGGACTGTCGTTAACGCACCGCAGTTTGGCTCGGCAATTTGGTCAAAGTGTGGTCCAAACGTCGGCAAATTTGCAGGTCGAAAAATGTTCCGACGAACTTCAAATTTTGCATGCCCTAAACTCTCTATATTGCGCACTTGTCATAAAAAATTGACATACTTTCGCCGGGAAATGGCAGAGAAATTTCAAAGTTTAGAAAAAACTGGGTTGAGGCTTCCTGACTGCTCTCGCGCAAACCGTGGCTGTCTGTACACACCTCTTTGGGGTACTCCTGAGTTGTGCGCATGCTCAGTCATTCGGACTGTCGTTAACGCACCGCAGTTTGGCTCGGCAATTTGGTCAAAGTGTGGTCCAAACGTCGGCAAATTTGGAGGTCGAAAAATGTTCCGACGAACTTCAAATTTTGCATGCCCTAAACTCTCTATATTGCGCACTTGTCATAAAAAATTGACAGACTTTCGCCGGGAAATGGCAGATAAATTTCAAAGTTTAGAAAAAACTGGGTTGAGGCTTCCTGACTGCTCTCGCGCAAACCGTGGCTGTCTGTACACACCTCTTTGGGGTACTCCTGAGTTGTGCGCATGCTCAGTCATTCGGACTGTCGTTAACGCACCGCAGTTTGGCTCGGCAATTTGGTCAAAGTGTGGTCCAAACGTCGGCAAACTTGGAGGTCGAAAAATGTTCCGACGAACTTCAAATTTTGCATGCCCTAAACTCTCTATATTGCGCACTTGTCATAAAAAATTGACAGACTTTCGCCGGGAAATGGCAGAGAAATTTCAAAGTTTAGAAAAAACTGGGTTGAGGCTTCCTGACTGCTCTCGCGCAAACCGTGGCTGTCTGTACACACCTCTTTGGGGTACTCCTGAGTTGTGCGCATGCTCAGTCATTCGGACTGTCGTTAACGCACCGCAGTTTGGCTCGGCAATTTGGTCAAAGTGTGGTCCAAACGTCGGCAAATTTGGAGGTCGAAAAATGTTCCGACGAACTTCAAATTTTGCATGCCCTAAACTCTCTATATTGCGCACTTGTCATACAAAATTGACAGACTTTCGCCGGGAAATGGCAGAGAAATTTCAAAGTTTAGAAAAAACTGGGTTGAGGTTTCCTGACTGCTCTCGCGCAAACCGTGGCTGTCTGTACACACCTCTTTGGGGTACTCCTGAGTTGTGCGCATGCTCAGTCATTCGCACTGTCGTTAACGCACCGCAGTTTGGCTCGGCAATTTGGTCAAAGTGTGGTCCAAACGTCGGCAAATTTGGAGGTCGAAAAATGTTCCGACGAACTTCAAATTTTGCATGCCCTAAACTCTCTATATTGCGCACTTGTCATAAAAAATTGACAGACTTTCGCCGGGAAATGGCAGAGAAATTTCAAAGTTTAGAAAAAAAACTGGGTTGAGGCTTCCTGACTGCTCTCGCGCAAACCGTGGCTGTCTGTACACACCTCTTTGGGGTACTCCTGAGTTGTGCGCATGCTCAGTCATTCGGACTGTCGTTAACGCACCGCAGTTTGGCTCGGCAATTTGGTCAAAGTGTGGTCCAAACGTCGGCAAATTTGGAGGTCGAAAAATGTTCCGACGAACTTCAAATTTTGCATGCCCTAAACTCTCTATATTGCGCACTTGTCATAAAAAATTGACAGACTTTCGCCGGGAAATGGCAGAGAAATTTCAAAGTTTAGAAAAAACTGGGTTGAGGCTTCCTGACTGCTCTCGCGCAAACCGTGGCTGTCTGTACACACCTCTTTGGGGTACTCCTGAGTTGTGCGCATGCTCAGTCATTCGGACTGTCGTTAACGCACCGCAGTTTGGCTCGGCAATTTGGTCAAAGTGTGGTCCAAACGTCGGCAAATTTGGAGGTCGAAAAATGTTCCGACGAACTTCAAATTTTGCATGCTCCAAACTCTCTATATTGCGCACTTGTCATAAAAAATTTACAGACTTTCGCCTGGAAATGGCAGAGAAATTTCAAAGTTTAGAAAAAACTGGGTTGGGGCTTCCTGACTGCTCACACGCAAACCGTGGCTGTCTGTACACACCTCTTTGGGGTACTCCTGAGTTGTGCGCATGCTCAGTCATTCGGACTGTCGTTAACGCACCGCAGTTTGGCTCGGCAATTTGGTCAAAGTGTGGTCCAAACGTCGGCAAATTTGGAGGTCGAAAAATGTTCCGACGAACTTCAAATTTTGCATGCTCCAAACTCTCTATATTGCGCACTTGTCATAAAAAATTGACAGACTTTCGCCGGGAAATGGCAGAGAAATTTCAAAGTTTAGAAAAAACTGGGTTGGGGCTTCCTGACTGCTCACACGCAAACCGTGGCTGTCTGTACACACCTCTTTGGGGTACTCCTGAGTTGTGCGCATGCTCAGTCATTCGGACTGTGGTTAACGCACCGCAGTTTGGCTCGGCAATTTGGTCAAAGTGTGGTCCAAACGTCGGCAAATTTGGAGGTCGAAAAATGTTCCGACGAACTTCAAATTTTGCATGCCCTAAACTCTCTATATTGCGCACTTGTCATACAAAATTGACAGACTTTCGCCGGGAAATGGCAGAGAAATTTCAAAGTTTAGAAAAAACTGGGTTGAGGCTTCCTGACTGCTCTCGCGCAAACCGTGGCTGTCTGTACACACCTCTTTGGGGTACTCCTGAGTTGTGCGCATGCTCAGTCATTCGGACTGTCGTTAACGCACCGCAGTTTGGCTCGGCAATTTGGTCAAAGTGTGGTCCAAACGTCGGCAAATTTGGAGGTCGAAAAATGTTCCGACGAACTTCAAATTTTGCATGCCCTAAACTCTCTATATTGCGCACTTGTCATAAAAAATTGACAGACTTTCGCCGGGAAATGGCAGAGAAATTTCAAAGTTTAGAAAAAACTGGGTTGAGGCTTCCTGACTGCTCTCGCGCAAACCGTGGCTGTCTGTACACACCTCTTTGGGGTACTCCTGAGTTGTGCGCATGCTCAGTCATTCGGACTGTCGTTAACGCACCGCAGTTTGGCTCGGCAATTTGGTCAAAGTGTGGTCCAAACGTCGGCAAATTTGCAGGTCGAAAAATGTTCCGACGAACTTCAAATTTTGCATGCCCTAAACTCTCTATATTGCGCACTTGTCATAAAAAATTGACATACTTTCGCCGGGAAATGGCAGAGAAATTTCAAAGTTTAGAAAAAACTGGGTTGAGGCTTCCTGACTGCTCTCGCGCAAACCGTGGCTGTCTGTACACACCTCTTTGGGGTACTCCTGAGTTGTGCGCATGCTCAGTCATTCGGACTGTCGTTAACGCACCGCAGTTTGGCTCGGCAATTTGGTCAAAGTGTGGTCCAAACGTCGGCAAATTTGGAGGTCGAAAAATGTTCCGACGAACTTCAAATTTTGCATGCCCTAAACTCTCTATATTGCGCACTTGTCATAAAAAATTGACAGACTTTCGCCGGGAAATGGCAGATAAATTTCAAAGTTTAGAAAAAACTGGGTTGAGGCTTCCTGACTGCTCTCGCGCAAACCGTGGCTATCTGTACACACCTCTTTGGGGTACTCCTGAGTTGTGCGCATGCTCAGTCATTCGGACTGTCGTTAACGCACCGCAGTTTGGCTCGGCAATTTGGTCAAAGTGTGGTCCAAACGTCGGCAAACTTGGAGGTCGAAAAATGTTCCGACGAACTTCAAATTTTGCATGCCCTAAACTCTCTATATTGCGCACTTGTCATAAAAAATTGACAGACTTTCGCCGGGAAATGGCAGAGAAATTTCAAAGTTTAGAAAAAACTGGGTTGAGGCTTCCTGACTGCTCTCGCGCAAACCGTGGCTGTCTGTACACACCTCTTTGGGGTACTCCTGAGTTGTGCGCATGCTCAGTCATTCGGACTGTCGTTAACGCACCGCAGTTTGGCTCGGCAATTTGGTCAAAGTGTGGTCCAAACGTCGGCAAATTTGGAGGTCGAAAAATGTTCCGACGAACTTCAAATTTTGCATGCCCTAAACTCTCTATATTGCGCACTTGTCATACAAAATTGACAGACTTTCGCCGGGAAATGGCAGAGAAATTTCAAAGTTTAGAAAAAACTGGGTTGAGGTTTCCTGACTGCTCTCGCGCAAACCGTGGCTGTCTGTACACACCTCTTTGGGGTACTCCTGAGTTGTGCGCATGCTCAGTCATTCGGACTGTCGTTAACGCACCGCAGTTTGGCTCGGCAATTTGGTCAAAGTGTGGTCCAAACGTCGGCAAATTTGGAGGTCGAAAAATGTTCCGACGAACTTCAAATTTTGCATGCCCTAAACTCTCTATATTGCGCACTTGTCATAAAAAATTGACAGACTTTCGCCGGGAAATGGCAGAGAAATTTCAAAGTTTAGAAAAAACTGGGTTGAGGCTTCCTGACTGCTCTCGCGCAAACCGTGGCTGTCTGTACACACCTCTTTGGGGTACTCCTGAGTTGTGCGCATGCTCAGTCATTCGGACTGTCGTTAACGCACCGCAGTTTGGCTCGGTCGTTAACGCACCGCAGTTTGGGGCGGTCGGGTTGGCGTACGGGTTCTTTCCTCGCTGGCCTGTGATGACCGCTTTCCAAAGGACTACCCTTGCACATAGGTAGTTTGGAGGAGTTTTTCGCGGAATCCCGTGATGTCCTGGAACGTTGCTCAATGATGGAGTGACCAGTACGTACGTCACGGGGAACGCCGATGCAATTTTGGAACACGATTGGATCCGAGTCTGCGGTCTTGATTCTTCCAGACCTGGAATGGTGACGATTGTGGTTTTATGAGGATGTACCTGTGGTGCTTCTCGAAGGATATGACCTGATACTCGGACACGATCGACCAAGATTGGTGATGATTGTGATGGAGAATACTCGCCGGATAATGACCTGGATTGGCAACGACAACGAATGAGGAAATTTGGTGGATAAATGACCTGGACTGGCAACGACAACGAATGAGGAAATTTGGCAATAACGGCGAACAATTGGTGGATAAATGACCTGGACTGGCAACGACTACGAATGAGGAAATTTGGCAATAACGGCGAACGCTTAGTGGATAAATGACCTGGACTGGCAACGACTACGAATGAGGAAATTTGGCAATAACGGCGAACGCTTAGTGGATAAATGACCTGGACTGGCAACGACAACGCCTGAAGCACTGGTTCTATCGGTAACAACGTTGGACTGGTTAGCGTGTTTTATTCGGACGAATAAAACATTTTAGAAAAAGGCAATTTGGTCAAAGTGTGGTCCAAACGTCGGCAAATTTGGAGGTCGAAAAATGTTCCGACGAACTTCAAATTTTGCATGCCCTAAACTCTCTATATTGCGCACTTGTCATACAAAATTGACAGACTTTCGCCGGGAAATGGCAGAGAAATTTCAAAGTTTAGAAAAAACTGGGTTGAGGTTTCCTGACTGCTCTCGCGCAAACCGTGGCTGTCTGTACACACCTCTTTGGGGTACTCCTGAGTTGTGCGCATGCTCAGTCATTCGCACTGTCGTTAACGCACCGCAGTTTGGCTCGGCAATTTGGTCAAAGTGTGGTCCAAACGTCGGCAAATTTGGAGGTCGAAAAATGTTCCGACGAACTTCAAATTTTGCATGCCCTAAACTCTCTATATTGCGCACTTGTCATAAAAAATTGACAGACTTTCGCCGGGAAATGGCAGAGAAATTTCAAAGTTTAGAACAAAACTGGGTTGAGGCTTCCTGACTGCTCTCGCGCAAACCGTGGCTGTCTGTACACACATCTTTGGGGTACTCCTGAGTTGTGCGCATGCTCAGTCATTCGGACTGTCGTTAACGCACCACAGTTTGGCTCGGCAATTTGGTCAAAGTGTGGTCCAAACGTCGGCAAATTTGGAGGTCGAAAAATGTTCCGACGAACTTCAAATTTTGCATGCCCTAAACTCTCTATATTGCGCACTTGTCATAAAAAATTGACAGACTTTCGCCGGGAAATGGCAGAGAAATTTCAAAGTTTAGAAAAAACTGGGTTGAGGCTTCCTGACTGCTCTCGCGCAAACCGTGGCTGTCTGTACACACCTCTTTGGGGTACTCCTGAGTTGTGCGCATGCTCAGTCATTCGGACTGTCGTTAACGCACCGCAGTTTGGCTCGGCAATTTGGTCAAAGTGTGGTCCAAACGTCGGCAAATTTGGAGGTCGAAAAATGTTCCGACGAACTTCAAATTTTGCATACCCTAAACTCTCTATATTGCGCACTTGTCATAAAAAATTGACAGACTTTCGCCGGGAAATGGCAGAGAAATTTCAAAGTTTAGAAAAAACTGGGTTGAGGCTTCCTGACTGCTCTCGCGCAAACCGTGGCTGTCTGTACACACCTCTTTGGGGTACTCCTGAGTTGTGCGCATGCTCAGTCATTCGGACTGTCGTTAACGCACCGCAGTTTGGCTCGGCAATTTGGTCAAAGTGTGGTCCAAACGTCGGCAAATTTGGAGGTCGAAAAATGTTCCGACGAACTTCAAATTTTGCATGCCCTAAACTCTCTATATTGCGCACTTGTCATAAAAAATTGACAGACTTTCGCCGGGAAATGGCAGAGAAATTTCAAAGTTTAGAAAAAACTGGGTTGAGGCTTCCTGACTGCTCTCGCGCAAACCGTGGCTGTCTGTACACACCTCTTTGGGGTACTCCTGAGTTGTGCGCATGCTCAGTCATTCGGACTGTCGTTAACGCACCGCAGTTTGGCTCGGCAATTTGGTCAAAGTGTGGTCCAAACGTCGGTAAATTTGGAGGTCGAAAAATGTTCCGACGAACTTCAAATTTTGCATGCCCTAAACTCTCTATATTGCGCACTTGTCATAAAAAATTGACAGACTTTCGCCGGGAAATGGCAGAGAAATTTCAAAGTTTAGAAAAAACTGGGTTGAGGCTTCCTGACTGCTTTCGCGCAAACCGTGGCTGTCTGTACACACCTCTTTGGGGTACTCCTGAGTTGTGCGCATGCTCAGTCATTCGGACTGTCGTTAACGCACCGCAGTTTGGCTCGGCAATTTGGTCAAAGTGTGGTCCAAACGTCGGCAAACTTGGAGGTCGAAAAATGTTCCGACGAACTTCAAATTTTGCATGCCCTAAACTCTCTATATTGCGCACTTGTCATAAAAAATTGACAGACTTTCGCCGGGAAATGGCAGAGAAATTTCAAAGTTTAGAAAAAACTGGGTTGAGGCTTCCTGACTGCTCTCGCGCAAACCGTGGCTGTCTGTACACACCTCTTTGGGGTACTCCTGAGTTGTGCGCATGCTCAGTCATTCGGACTGTCGTTAACGCACCGCAGTTTGGCTCGGCAATTTGGTCAAAGTGTGGTCCAAACGTCGGCAAATTTGGAGGTCGAAAAATGTTCCGACGAACTTCAAATTTTGCATGCCCTAAACTCTCTATATTGCGCACTTGTCATAAAAAATTGACAGACTTTCGCCGGGAAATGGCAGAGAAATTTCAAAGTTTAGAAAAAACTGGGTTGAGGCTTCCTGACTGCTCTCGCGCAAACCGTGGCTGTCTGTACACACCTCTTTGGGGTACTCCTGAGTTGTGCGCATGCTCAGTCATTCGGACTGTCGTTAACGCACCGCAGTTTGGCTCGGCAATTTGGTCAAAGTGTGGTCCAAACGTCGGCAAATTTGGAGGTCGAAAAATGTTCCGACGAACTTCAAATTTTGCATGCCCTAAACTCTCTATATTGCGCACTTGTCATAAAAAAATTGACAGACTTTCGCCGGGAAATGGCAGAGAAATTTCAAAGTTTAGAAAAAACTGGGTTGAGGCTTCCTGACTGCTCTCGCGCAAACCGTGGCTGTCTGTACACACCTCTTTGGGGTACTCCTGAGTTGTGCGCATGCTCAGCATTCGGACTGTCGTTAACGCACCGCAGTTTGGCTCGGCAATTTGGTCAAAGTGTGGTCCAAACGTCGGCAAATTTGGAGGTCGAAAAATGTTCCGACGAACTTTAAATTTTGCATGCTCTAAACTCTCTATATTGCGCACTTGTCATAAAAAATTGACAGACTTTCGCCGGGAAATGGCAGAGAAATTTCAAAGTTTAGAAAAAAACTGGGTTGAGGCTTCCTGACTGCTCTCGCGCAAACCGTGGCTGTCTGTACACACCTCTTTGGGGTACTCCTGAGTTGTGCGCATGCTCAGTCATTCGGACTGTCGTTAACGCACCGCAGTTTGGCTCGGCAATTTGGTCAAAGTGTGGTCCAAACGTCGGCAAATTTGGAGGTCGAAAAATGTTCCGACGAACTTCAAATTTTGCATGCCCTAAACTCTCTATATTGCGCACTTGTCATAAAAAATTGACAGACTTTCGCCGGGAAATGGCAGAGAAATTTCAAAGTTTAAAAAAAAAAAAGGGTTGAGGCTTCCTGACTGCTCTCGCGCAAACCGTGGCTGTCTGTACATACCTCTTTGGGGTACTCCTGAGTTGTGCGCATGCTCAGTCATTCGGACTGTCGTTAACGCACCGCAGTTTGGCTCGGCAATTTGGTCAAAGTGTGGTCCAAACGTCGGCAAATTTGGAGGTCGAAAAATGTTCCGACGAACTTCAAATTTTGCATGCCCTAAACTCTCTATATTGCGCACTTGTCATAAAAAATTGACAGACTTTCGCCGGGAAATGGCAGAGAAATTTCAAAGTTTAGAAAAAACTGGGTTGAGGCTTCCTGACTGCTCTCGCGCAAACCGTGGCTGTCTGTACACACCTCTTTGGGGTACTCCTGAGTTGTGCGCATGCTCAGTCATTCGGACTGTCGTTAACGCACCGCAGTTTGGCTCGGCAATTTGGTCAAAGTGTGGTCCAAACGTCGGCAAACTTGGAGGTCGAAAAATGTTCCGACGAACTTCAAATTTTGCATGCCCTAAACTCTCTATATTGCGCACTTGTCATAAAAAATTGACAGACTTTCGCCGGGAAATGGCAGAGAAATTTCAAAGTTTAGAAAAAACTGGGTTGAGGCTTCCTGACTGCTCTCGCGCAAACCGTGGCTGTCTGTACACACCTCTTTGGGGTACTCCTGAGTTGTGCGCATGCTCAGTCATTCGGACTGTCGTTAACGCACCGCAGTTTGGCTCGGTCGTTAACGCACCGCAGTTTGGGGCGGTCGGGTTGGCGTACGGGTTCTTTCCTCGCTGGCCTGTGATGACCGCTTTCCAAAGGACTACCCTTGCACATAGGTAGTTTGGAGGAGTTTTTCGCGGAATCCCGTGATGTCCTGGAACGTTGCTCAATGATGGAGTGACCAGTACGTACGTCACGGGGAACGCCGATGCAATTTTGGAACACGATTGGATCCGAGTCTGCGGTCTTGATTCTTCCAGACCTGGACTGGTGACGATTGTGGTTTTATGAGGATGTACCTGTGGTGCTTCTCGAAGGATATGACCTGATACTCGGACACGATCGACCAAGATTGGTGATGATTGTGATGGAGAATACTCGCCGGATAATGACCTGGATTGGCAACGACAACGAATGAGGAAATTTGGTGGATAAATGACCTGGACTGGCAACGACAACGAATGAGGAAATTTGGCAATAACGGCGAACAATTGGTGGATAAATGACCTGGACTGGCAACGACTACGAATGAGGAAATTTGGCAATAACGGCGAACGCTTAGTGGATAAATGACCTGGACTGGCAACGACTACGAATGAGGAAATTTGGCAATAACGGCGAACGCTTAGTGGATAAATGACCTGGACTGGCAACGACAACGCCTGAAGCACTGGTTCTATCGGTAACAACGTTGGACTGGTTAGCGTGTTTTATTCGGACGAATAAAACATTTTAGAAAAAGGCAATTTGGTCAAAGTGTGGTTTAAACGTCGGCAAATTTAGAGGTCGAAAAATGTTCCGACGAACTTCAAATTTTGCATGCCCTAAACTCTCTATATTGCGCACTTGTCATACAAAATTGACAGACTTTCGCCGGGAAATGGCAGAGAAATTTCAAAGTTTAGAAAAAACTAGGTTGAGGTTTCCTGACTGCTCTCGCGCAAACCGTGGCTGTCTGTACACACCTCTTTGGGGTACTCCTGAGTTGTGCGCATGCTCAGTCATTCGGACTGTCGTTAACGCACCGCAGTTTGGCTCGGCAATTTGGTCAAAGTGTGGTCCAAACGTCGGCAAATTTGGAGGTCGAAAAATGTTCCGACGAACTTCAAATTTTGCATGCCCTAAACTCTCTATATTGCGCACTTGTCATAAAAAATTGACAGACTTTCGCCGGGAAATGGCAGAGAAATTTCAAAGTTTAGAAAAAACTGGGTTGAGGCTTCCTGACTGCTCTCGCGCAAACCGTGGCTGTCTGTACACACCTCTTTGGGGTACTCCTGAGTTGTGCGCATGCTCAGTCATTCGGACTGTCGTTAACGCACCACAGTTTGGCTCGGCAATTTGGTCAAAGTGTGGTCCAAACGTCGGCAAATTTGGAGGTCGAAAAATGTTCCGACGAACTTCAAAATTTGCATGCCCTAAACTCTCTATATTGCGCACTTGTCATAAAAAATTGACAGACTTTCGCCGGGAAATGGCAGAGAAATTTCAAAGTTTAGAAAAAACTGGGTTGAGGCTTCCTGACTGCTCTCGCGCAAACCGTGGCTGTCTGTACACACCTCTTTGGGGTACTCCTGAGTTGTGCGCATGCTCAGTCATTCGGACTGTCGTTAACGCACCGCAGTTTGGCTCGGCAATTTGGTCAAAGTGTGGTCCAAACGTCGGCAAATTTGGAGGTCGAAAAATGTTCCGACGAACTTCAAATTTTGCATGCCCTAAACTCTCTATATTGCGCACTTGTCATAAAAAATTGACAGACTTTCGCCGGGAAATGGCAGAGAAATTTCAAAGTTTAGAAAAAACTGGGTTGAGGCTTCCTGACTGCTCTCGCGCAAACCGTGGCTGTCTGTACACACCTCTTTGGGGTACTCCTGAGTTGTGCGCATGCTCAGTCATTCGGACTGTCGTTAACGCACCGCAGTTTGGCTCGGCAATTTTGGTCAAAGTGTGGTCCAAACGTCGGCAAATTTGGAGGTCGAAAAATGTTCCGACGAACTTCAAATTTTGCATGCCCTAAACTCTCTATATTGCGCACTTGTCATAAAAAATTGACAGACTTTCGCCGGGAAATGGCAGAGAAATTTCAAAGTTTAGAAAAAACTGGGTTGAGGCTTCCTGACTGCTCTCGCGCAAACCGTGGCTGTCTGTACACACCTCTTTGGGGTACTCCTGAGTTGTGCGCATGCTCAGTCATTCGGACTGTCGTTAACGCACCGCAGTTTGGCTCGGCAATTTGGTCAAAGTGTGGTCCAAACGTCGGCAAATTTGGAGGTCGAAAAATGTTCCGACGAACTTCAAATTTTGCATGCCCTAAACTCTCTATATTGCGCACTTGTCATAAAAAATTGACAGACTTTCGCCGGGAAATGGCAGAGAAATTTCAAAGTTTAGAAAAAACTGGGTTGAGGCTTCCTGACTGCTCTCGCGCAAACCGTGGCTGTCTGTACACACCTCTTTGGGGTACTCCTGAGTTGTGCGCATGCTCAGTCATTCGGACTGTCGTTAACGCACCGCAGTTTGGCTCGGCAATTTGGTCAAAGTGTGGTCCAAACGTCGGCAAATTTGGAGGTCGAAAAATGTTCCGACGAACTTCAAATTTTGCATGCCCTAAACTCTCTATATTGCGCACTTGTCATAAAAAATTGACAGACTTTCGCCGGGAAATGGCAGAGAAATTTCAAAGTTTAGAAAAAACTGGGTTGAGGCTTCCTGACTGCTCTCGCGCAAACCGTGGCTGTCTGTACACACCTCTTTGGGGTACTCCTGAGTTGTGCGCATGCTCAGTCATTCGGACTGTCGTTAACGCACCACAGTTTGGCTCGGCAATTTGGTCAAAGTGTGGTCCAAACGTCGGCAAATTTGGAGGTCGAAAAATGTTCCGACGAACTTCAAAATTTGCATGCCCTAAACTCTCTATATTGCGCACTTGTCATAAAAAATTGACAGACTTTCGCCGGGAAATGGCAGAGAAATTTCAAAGTTTAGAAAAAACTGGGTTGAGGCTTCCTGACTGCTCTCGCGCAAACCGTGGCTGTCTGTACACACCTCTTTGGGGTACTCCTGAGTTGTGCGCATGCTCAGTCATTCGGACTGTCGTTAACGCACCGCAGTTTGGCTCGGCAATTTGGTCAAAGTGTGGTCCAAACGTCGGCAAATTTGGAGGTCGAAAAATGTTCCGACGAACTTCAAATTTTGCATGCCCTAAACTCTCTATATTGCGCACTTGTCATAAAAAATTGACAGACTTTCGCCGGGAAATGGCAGAGAAATTTCAAAGTTTAGAAAAAACTGGGTTGAGGCTTCCTGACTGCTCTCGCGCAAACCGTGGCTGTCTGTACACACCTCTTTGGGGTACTCCTGAGTTGTGCGCATGCTCAGTCATTCGGACTGTCGTTAACGCACCGCAGTTTGGCTCGGCAATTTTGGTCAAAGTGTGGTCCAAACGTCGGCAAATTTGGAGGTCGAAAAATGTTCCGACGAACTTCAAATTTTGCATGCCCTAAACTCTCTATATTGCGCACTTGTCATAAAAAATTGACAGACTTTCGCCGGGAAATGGCAGAGAAATTTCAAAGTTTAGAAAAAACTGGGTTGAGGCTTCCTGACTGCTCTCGCGCAAACCGTGGCTGTCTGTACACACCTCTTTGGGGTACTCCTGAGTTGTGCGCATGCTCAGTCATTCGGACTGTCGTTAACGCACCGCAGTTTGGCTCGGCAATTTGGTCAAAGTGTGGTCCAAACGTCGGCAAATTTGGAGGTCGAAAAATGTTCCGACGAACTTCAAATTTTGCATGCCCTAAACTCTCTATATTGCGCACTTGTCATAAAAAATTGACAGACTTTCGCCGGGAAATGGCAGAGAAATTTCAAAGTTTAGAAAAAACTGGGTTGAGGCTTCCTGACTGCTCTCGCGCAAACCGTGGCTGTCTGTACACACCTCTTTGGGGTACTCCTGAGTTGTGCGCATGCTCAGTCATTCGGACTGTCGTTAACGCACCGCAGTTTGGCTCGGCAATTTGGTCAAAGTGTGGTCCAAACGTCGGCAAATTTGGAGGTCGAAAAATGTTCCGACGAACTTCAAATTTTGCATGCCCTAAACTCTCTATATTGCGCACTTGTCATAAAAAATTGACAGACTTTCGCCGGGAAATGGCAGAGAAATTTCAAAGTTTAGAAAAAACTGGGTTGAGGCTTCCTGACTGCTCTCGCGCAAACCGTGGCTGTCTGTACACACCTCTTTGGGGTACTCCTGAGTTGTGCGCATGCTCAGTCATTCGGACTGTCGTTAACGCACCGCAGTTTGGCTCGGCAATTTGGTCAAAGTGTGGTCCAAACGTCGGCAAATTTGGAGGTCGAAAAATGTTCCGACGAACTTCAAATTTTGCATGCCCTAAACTCTCTATATTGCGCACTTGTCATAAAAAATTGACAGACTTTCGCCGGGAAATGGCAGAGAAATTTCAAAGTTTAGAAAAAACTGGGTTGAGGCTTCCTGACTGCTCTCGCGCAAACCGTGGCTGTCTGTACACACCTCTTTGGGGTACTCCTGAGTTGTGCGCATGCTCAGTCATTCGGACTGTCGTTAACGCACCGCAGTTTGGCTCGGCAATTTGGTCAAAGTGTGGTCCAAACGTCGGCAAATTTGGAGGTCGAAAAATGTTCCGACGAACTTCAAATTTTGCATGCCCTAAACTCTCTATATTGCGCACTTGTCTTAAAAAATTGACAGACTTTCGCCGGGAAATGGCAGAGAAATTTCAAAGTTTAGAAAAAAATGGGTTGAGGCTTCCTGACTGCTCTCGCGCAAACCGTGGCTGTCTGTACACACCTCTTTGGGGTACTCCTGAGTTGTGCGCATGCTCAGTCATTCGGACTGTCGTTAACGCACCGCAGTTTGGCTCGGCAATTTGGTCAAAGTGTGGTCCAAACGTCGGCAAATTTGGAGGTCGAAAAATGTTCCGACGAACTTCAAATTTTGCATGCCCTAAACTCTCTATATTGCGCACTTGTCATAAAAAATTGACAGACTTTCGCCGGGAAATGGCAGAGAAATTTCAAAGTTTAGAAAAAACTGGGTTGAGGCTTCCTGACTGCTCTCGCGCAAACCGTGGCTGTCTGTACACACCTCTTTGGGGTACTCCTGAGTTGTGCGCATGCTCAGTCATTCGGACTGTCGTTAACGCACCGCAGTTTGGCTGGGCAATTTGGTCAAAGTGTGGTCCAAACGTCGGCAAATTTGGAGGTCGAAAAATGTTCCGACGAACTTCAAATTTTGCATGCCCTAAACTCTCTATATTGCGCACTTGTCATAAAAAATTGACAGACTTTCGCCGGGAAATGGCAGAGAAATTTCAAAGTTTAGAAAAAACTGGGTTGAGGCTTCCTGACTGCTCTCGCGCAAACCGTGGCTGTCTGTACACACCTCTTTGGGGTACTCCTGAGTTGTGCGCATGCTCAGTCATTCGGACTGTCGTTAACGCACCGCAGTTTGGCTCGGCAATTTGGTCAAAGTGTGGTCCAAACGTCGGCAAATTTGGAGGTCGAAAAATGTTCCGACAAACTTCAAATTTTGCATGCCCTAAACTCTCTATATTGCGCACTTGTCATAAAAAATTGACAGACTTTCGCCGGGAAATGGCAGAGAAATTTCAAAGTTTAGAAAAAACTGGGTTGAGGCTTCCTGACTGCTCTCGCGCAAACCGTGGCTGTCTGTACACACCTCTTTGGGGGTACTCCTGAGTTGTGCGCATGCTCAGTCATTCGGACTGTCGTTAACGCACCGCAGTTTGGCTCGGCAATTTGGTCAAAGTGTGGTCCAAACGTCGGCAAATTTGGAGGTCGAAAAATGTTCCGACGAACTTCAAGGCTTCCTGACTGCTCTCGCGCAAACCGTGGCTGTCTGTACACACCTCTTTGGGGTACTCCTGAGTTGTGCGCATGCTCAGTCATTCGGACTGTCGTTAACGCACCGCAGTTTGGCTCGGCAATTTGGTCAAAGTGTGGTCCAAACGTCGGCAAATTTGGAGGTCGAAAAATGTTCCGACGAACTTCAAATTTTGCATGCCCTAAACTCTCTATATTGCGCACTTGTCATAAAAAATTGACAGACTTTCGCCGGGAAATGGCAGAGAAATTTCAAAGTTTAGAAAAAACTGGGTTGAGGCTTCCTGACTGCTCTCGCGCAAACCGTGGCTGTCTGTACACACCTCTTTGGGGTACTCCTGAGTTGTGCGCATGCTCAGTCATTCGGACTGTCGTTAACGCACCGCAGTTTGGCTCGGCAATTTGGTCAAAGTGTGGTCCAAACGTCGGCAAATTTGGAGGTCGAAAAATGTTCCGACGAACTTCAAATTTTGCATGCCCTAAACTCTCTATATTGCGCACTTGTCATAAAAAATGGACAGACTTTCGCCTAGAAATGGCAGAGAAATTTCAAAGTTTAGAAAAAACTGGGTTGAGGCTTCCTGACTGCTCTCGCGCAAACCGTGGCTGTCTGTACACACCTCTTTGGGGTACTCCTGAGTTGTGCGCATGCTCAGTCATTCGGACTGTCGTTAACGCACCGCAGTTTGGCTCGGCAATTTGGTCAAAGTGTGGTCCAAACGTCGGCAAATTTGGAGGTCGAAAAATGTTCCGACGAACTTCAAATTTTGCATGCCCTAAACTCTCTATATTGCGCACTTGTCATAAAAAATTGACAGACTTTCGCCGGGAAATGGCAGAGAAATTTCAAAGTTTAGAAAAAACTGGGTTGAGGCTTCCTGACTGCTCTCGCGCAAACCGTGGCTGTCTGTACACACCTCTTTGGGGTACTCCTGAGTTGTGCGCATGCTCAGTCATTCGGACTGTCGTTAACGCACCGCAGTTTGGCTCGGCAATTTGGTCAAAGTGTGGTCCAAACGTCGGCAAATTTGGAGGTCGAAAAATGTTCCGACGAACTTCAAATTTTGCATGCCCTAAACTCTCTATATTGCGCACTTGTCATAAAAAATTGACAGACTTTCGCCGGGAAATGGCAGAGAAATTTCAAAGTTTAGAAAAAACTGGGTTGAGGCTTCCTGACTGCTCTCGCGCAAACCGTGGCTGTCTGTACACACCTCTTTGGGGTACTCCTGAGTTGTGCGCATGCTCAGTCATTCGGACTGTCGTTAACGCACCGCAGTTTGGCTCGGCAATTTGGTCAAAGTGTGGTCCAAACGTCGGCAAATTTGGAGGTCGAAAAATGTTCCGACGAACTTCAAATTTTGCATGCCCTAAACTCTCTATATTGCGCACTTGTCATAAAAAATTGACAGACTTTCGCCGGGAAATGGCAGAGAAATTTCAAAGTTTAGAAAAAACTGGGTTGAGGCTTCCTGACTGCTCTCGCGCAAACCGTGGCTGTCTGTACACACCTCTTTGGGGTACTCCTGAGTTGTGCGCATGCTCAGTCATTCGGACTGTCGTTAACGCACCGCAGTTTGGCTCGGCAATTTGGTCAAAGTGTGGTCCAAACGTCGGCAAATTTGGAGGTCGAAAAATGTTCCGACGAACTTCAAATTTTGCATGCCCTAAACTCTCTATATTGCGCACTTGTCATAAACAATTGACAGACTTTCGCCGGGAAATGGCAGAGAAATTTCAAAGTTTAGAAAAAACTGGGTTGAGGCTTCCTGACTGCTCTCGCGCAAACCGTGGCTGTCTGTACACACCTCTTTGGGGTACTCCTGAGTTGTGCGCATGCTCAGTCATTCGGACTGTCGTTAACGCACCGCAGTTTGGCTCGGCAATTTGGTCAAAGTGTGGTCCAAACGTCGGCAAATTTGGAGGTCGAAAAATGTTCCGACGAACTTCAAATTTTGCATGCCCTAAACTCTCTATATTGCGCACTTGTCATAAAAAATTGACAGACTTTCGCCGGGAAATGGCAGAGAAATTTCAAAGTTTAGAAAAAACTGGGTTGAGGCTTCCTGACTGCTCTCGCGCAAACCGTGGCTGTCTGTACACACCTCTTTGGGGTACTCCTGAGTTGTGCGCATGCTCAGTCATTCGGACTGTCGTTAACGCACCGCAGTTTGGCTCGGCAATTTGGTCAAAGTGTGGTCCAAACGTCGGCAAATTTGGAGGTCGAAAAATGTTCCGACGAACTTCAAATTTTGCATGCCCTAAACTCTCTATATTGCGCACTTGTCATAAAAAATTGACAGACTTTCGCCGGGAAATGGCAGAGAAATTTCAAAGTTTAGAAAAAACTGGGTTGAGGCTTCCTGACTGCTCTCGCGCAAACCGTGGCTGTCTGTACACACCTCTTTGGGGTACTCCTGAGTTGTGCGCATGCTCAGTCATTCGGACTGTCGTTAACGCACCGCAGTTTGGCTCGGCAATTTGGTCAAAGTGTGGTCCAAACGTCGGCAAATTTGGAGGTCGAAAAATGTTCCGACGAACTTCAAATTTGCATGCCCTAAACTCTCTATATTGCGCACTTGTCATAAAAAATTGACAGACTTTCGCCGGGAAATGGCAGAGAAATTTCAAAGTTTAGAAAAAACTGGGTTGAGGCTTCCTGACTGCTCTCGCGCAAACCGTGGCTGTCTGTACACACCTCTTTGGGGTACTCCTGAGTTTGTGCGCATGCTCAGTCATTCGGACTGTCGTTAACGCACCGCAGTTTGGCTCGGCAATTTGGTCAAAGTGTGGTCCAAACGTCGGCAAATTTGGAGGTCGAAAAATGTTCCGACGAACTTCAAATTTTGCATGCCCTAAACTCTCTATATTGCGCACTTGTCATAAAAAATTGACAGACTTTCGCCGGGAAATGGCAGAGAAATTTCAAAGTTTAGAAAAAAACTGGGTTGAGGCTTCCTGACTGCTCTCGCGCAAACCGTGGCTGTCTGTACACACCTCTTTGGGGTACTCCTGAGTTGTGCGCATGCTCAGTCATTCGGACTGTCGTTAACGCACCGCAGTTTGGCTCGGCAATTTGGTCAAAGTGTGGTCCAAACGTCGGCAAATTTGGAGGTAGAAAAATGTTCCGACGAACTTCAAATTTTGCATGCCCTAAACTCTCTATATTGCGCACTTGTCATAAAAAATTGACAGACTTTCGCCGGGAAATGGCAGAGAAATTTCAAAGTTTAGAAAAAACTGGGTTGAGGCTTCCTGACTGCTCTCGCGCAAACCGTGGCTGTCTGTACACACCTCTTTGGGGTACTCCTGAGTTGTGCGCATGCTCAGTCATTCGGACTGTCGTTAACGCACCGCAGTTTGGCTCGGCAATTTGGTCAAAGTGTGGTCCAAACGTCGGCAAATTTGGAGGTCGAAAAATGTTCCGACGAACTTCAAATTTTGCATGCCCTAAACTCTCTATATTGCGCACTTGTCATAAAAAATTGACAGACTTTCGCCGGGAAATGGCAGAGAAATTTCAAAGTTTAGAAAAAAACTGGGTTGAGGCTTCCTGACTGCTCTCGCGCAAACCGTGGCTGTCTGTACACACCTCTTTGGGGTACTCCTGAGTTGTGCGCATGCTCAGTCATTCGGACTGTCGTTAACGCACCGCAGTTTGGCTCGGCAATTTGGTCAAAGTGTGGTCCAAACGTCGGCAAATTTGGAGGTCGAAAAATGTTCCGACGAACTTCAAATTTTGCATGCCCTAAACTCTCTATATTGCGCACTTGTCATAAACAATTGACAGACTTTCGCCGGGAAATGGCAGAGAAATTTCAAAGTTTAGAAAAAACTGGGTTGAGGCTTCCTGACTGCTCTCGCGCAAACCGTGGCTGTCTGTACACACCTCTTTGGGGTACTCCTGAGTTGTGCGCATGCTCAGTCATTCGGACTGTCGTTAACGCACCGCAGTTTGGCTCGGCAATTTGGTCAAAGTGTGGTCCAAACGTCGGCAAATTTGGAGGTCGAAAAATGTTCCGACGAACTTCAAATTTTGCATGCCCTAAACTCTCTATATTGCGCACTTGTCATAAAAAATTGACAGACTTTCGCCGGGAAATGGCAGAGAAATTTCAAAGTTTAGAAAAAACTGGGTTGAGGCTTCCTGACTGCTCTCGCGCAAACCGTGGCTGTCTGTACACACCTCTTTGGGGTACTCCTGAGTTGTGCGCATGCTCAGTCATTCGGACTGTCGTTAACGCACCGCAGTTTGGCTCGGCAATTTGGTCAAAGTGTGGTCCAAACGTCGGCAAATTTGGAGGTCGAAAAATGTTCCGACGAACTTCAAATTTTGCATGCCCTAAACTCTCTATATTGCGCACTTGTCATAAAAAATTGACAGACTTTCGCCGGGAAATGGCAGAGAAATTTCAAAGTTTAGAAAAAACTGGGTTGAGGCTTCCTGACTGCTCTCGCGCAAACCGTGGCTGTCTGTACACACCTCTTTGGGGTACTCCTGAGTTGTGCGCATGCTCAGTCATTCGGACTGTCGTTAACGCACCGCAGTTTGGCTCGGCAATTTGGTCAAAGTGTGGTCCAAACGTCGGCAAATTTGGAGGTCGAAAAATGTTCCGACGAACTTCAAATTTTGCATGCCCTAAACTCTCTATATTGCGCACTTGTCATAAAAAATTGACAGACTTTCGCCGGGAAATGGCAGAGAAATTTCAAAGTTTAGAAAAAACTGGGTTGAGGCTTCCTGACTGCTCTCGCGCAAACCGTGGCTGTCTGTACACACCTCTTTGGGGTACTCCTGAGTTGTGCGCATGCTCAGTCATTCGGACTGTCGTTAACGCACCGCAGTTTGGCTCGGCAATTTGGTCAAAGTGTGGTCCAAACGTCGGCAAATTTGGAGGTCGAAAAATGTTCCGACGAACTTCAAATTTTGCATGCCCTAAACTCTCTATATTGCGCACTTGTCATAAAAAATTGACAGACTTTCGCCGGGAAATGGCAGAGAAATTTCAAAGTTTAGAAAAAACTGGGTTGAGGCTTCCTGACTGCTCTCGCGCAAACCGTGGCTGTCTGTACACACCTCTTTGGGGTACTCCTGAGTTGTGCGCATGCTCAGTCATTCGGACTGTCGTTAACGCACCGCAGTTTGGCTCGGCAATTTGGTCAAAGTGTGGTCCAAACGTCGGCAAATTTGGAGGTCGAAAAATGTTCGACGAACTTCAAATTTTGCATGCCCTAAACTCTCTATATTGCGCACTTGTCATAAAAAATTGACAGACTTTCGCCGGGAAATGGCAGAGAAATTTCAAAGTTTAGAAAAAACTGGGTTGAGGCTTCCTGACTGCTCTCGCGCAAACCGTGGCTGTCTGTACACACCTCTTTGGGGTACTCCTGAGTTGTGCGCATGCTCAGTCATTCGGACTGTCGTTAACGCACCGCAGTTTGGCTCGGCAATTTGGTCAAAGTGTGGTCCAAACGTCGGCAAATTTGGAGGTCGAAAAATGTTCCGACGAACTTCAAATTTTGCATGCCCTAAACTCTCTATATTGCGCACTTGTCATAAAAAATTGACAGACTTTCGCCGGGAAATGGCAGAGAAATTTCAAAGTTTAGAAAAAACTGGGTTGAGGCTTCCTGACTGCTCTCGCGCAAACCGTGGCTGTCTGTACACACCTCTTTGGGGTACTCCTGAGTTGTGCGCATGCTCAGTCATTCGGACTGTCGTTAACGCACCGCAGTTTGGCTCGGCAATTTGGTCAAAGTGTGGTCCAAACGTCGGCAAATTTGGAGGTCGAAAAATGTTCCGACGAACTTCAAATTTTGCATGCCCTAAACTCTCTATATTGCGCACTTGTCATAAAAAATTGACAGACTTTCGCCGGGAAATGGCAGAGAAATTTCAAAGTTTAGAAAAAACTGGGTTGAGGCTTCCTGACTGCTCTCGCGCAAACCGTGGCTGTCTGTACACACCTCTTTGGGGTACTCCTGAGTTGTGCGCATGCTCAGTCATTCGGACTGTCGTTAACGCACCGCAGTTTGGCTCGGCAATTTGGTCAAAGTGTGGTCCAAACGTCGGCAAATTTGGAGGTCGAAAAATGTTCCGACGAACTTCAAATTTTGCATGCCCTAAACTCTCTATATTGCGCACTTGTCATAAAAAATTGACAGACTTTCGCCGGAAATGGCAGAGAAATTTCAAAGTTTAGAAAAAACTGGGTTGAGGCTTCCTGACTGCTCTCGCGCAAACCGTGGCTGTCTGTACACACCTCTTTGGGGTACTCCTGAGTTGTGCGCATGCTCAGTCATTCGGACTGTCGTTAACGCACCGCAGTTTGGCTCGGCAATTTGGTCAAAGTGTGGTCCAAACGTCGGCAAATTTGGAGGTCGAAAAATGTTCCGACGAACTTCAAATTTTGCATGCCCTAAACTCTCTATATTGCGCACTTGTCATAAAAAATTGACAGACTTTCGCCGGGAAATGGCAGAGAAATTTCAAAGTTTAGAAAAAACTGGGTTGAGGCTTCCTGACTGCTCTCGCGCAAACCGTGGCTGTCTGTACACACCTCTTTGGGGTACTCCTGAGTTGTGCGCATGCTCAGTCATTCGGACTGTCGTTAACGCACCGCAGTTTGGCTCGGCAATTTGGTCAAAGTGTGGTCCAAACGTCGGCAAATTTGGAGGTCGAAAAATGTTCCGACGAACTTCAAATTTTGCATGCCCTAAACTCTCTATATTGCGCACTTGTCATAAAAAATTGACAGACTTTCGCCGGGAAATGGCAGAGAAATTTCAAAGTTTAGAAAAAACTGGGTTGAGGCTTCCTGACTGCTCTCGCGCAAACCGTGGCTGTCTGTACACACCTCTTTGGGGTACTCCTGAGTTGTGCGCATGCTCAGTCATTCGGACTGTCGTTAACGCACCGCAGTTTGGCTCGGCAATTTGGTCAAAGTGTGGTCCAAACGTCGGCAAATTTGGAGGTCGAAAAATGTTCCGACGAACTTCAAATTTTGCATGCCCTAAACTCTCTATATTGCGCACTTGTCATAAAAAATTGACAGACTTTCGCCGGGAAATGGCAGAGAAATTTCAAAGTTTAGAAAAAACTGGGTTGAGGCTTCCTGACTGCTCTCGCGCAACCGTGGCTGTCTGTACACACCTCTTTGGGGTACTCCTGAGTTGTGCGCATGCTCAGTCATTCGGACTGTCGTTAACGCACCGCAGTTTGGCTCGGCAATTTGGTCAAAGTGTGGTCCAAACGTCGGCAAATTTGGAGGTCGAAAAATGTTCCGACGAACTTCAAATTTTGCATGCCCTAAACTCTCTATATTGCGCACTTGTCATAAAAAATTGACAGACTTTCGCCGGGAAATGGCAGAGAAATTTCAAAGTTTAGAAAAAACTGGGTTGAGGCTTCCTGACTGCTCTCGCGCAAACCGTGGCTGTCTGTACACACCTCTTTGGGGTACTCCTGAGTTGTGCGCATGCTCAGTCATTCGGACTGTCGTTAACGCACCGCAGTTTGGCTCGGCAATTTGGTCAAAGTGTGGTCCAAACGTCGGCAAATTTGGAGGTCGAAAAATGTTCCGACGAACTTCAAATTTTGCATGCCCTAAACTCTCTATATTGCGCACTTGTCATAAAAAATTGACAGACTTTCGCCGGGAAATGGCAGAGAAATTTCAAAGTTTAGAAAAAACTGGGTTGAGGCTTCCTGACTGCTCTCGCGCAAACCGTGGCTGTCTGTACACACCTCTTTGGGGTACTCCTGAGTTGTGCGCATGCTCAGTCATTCGGACTGTCGTTAACGCACCGCAGTTTGGCTCGGCAATTTGGTCAAAGTGTGGTCCAAACGTCGGCAAATTTGGAGGTCGAAAAATGTTCCGACGAACTTCAAATTTTGCATGCCCTAAACTCTCTATATTGCGCACTTGTCATAAAAATTGACAGACTTTCGCCGGGAAATGGCAGAGAAATTTCAAAGTTTAGAAAAAACTGGGTTGAGGCTTCCTGACTGCTCTCGCGCAAACCGTGGCTGTCTGTACACACCTCTTTGGGGTACTCCTGAGTTGTGCGCATGCTCAGTCATTCGGACTGTCGTTAACGCACCGCAGTTTGGCTCGGCAATTTGGTCAAAGTGTGGTCCAAACGTCGGCAAATTTGGAGGTCGAAAAATGTTCCGACGAACTTCAAATTTTGCATGCCCTAAACTCTCTATATTGCGCACTTGTCATAAAAAATTGACAGACTTTCGCCGGGAAATGGCAGAGAAATTTCAAAGTTTAGAAAAAACTGGGTTGAGGCTTCCTGACTGCTCTCGCGCAAACCGTGGCTGTCTGTACACACCTCTTTGGGGTACTCCTGAGTTGTGCGCATGCTCAGTCATTCGGACTGTCGTTAACGCACCGCAGTTTGGCTCGGCAATTTGGTCAAAGTGTGGTCCAAACGTCGGCAAATTTGGAGGTCGAAAAATGTTCCGACGAACTTCAAATTTTGCATGCCCTAAACTCTCTATATTGCGCACTTGTCATAAAAAATTGACAGACTTTCGCCGGGAAATGGCAGAGAAATTTCAAAGTTTAGAAAAAACTGGGTTGAGGCTTCCTGACTGCTCTCGCGCAAACCGTGGCTGTCTGTACACACCTCTTTGGGGTACTCCTGAGTTGTGCGCATGCTCAGTCATTCGGACTGTCGTTAACGCACCGCAGTTTGGCTCGGCAATTTGGTCAAAGTGTGGTCCAAACGTCGGCAAATTTGGAGGTCGAAAAATGTTCCGACGAACTTCAAATTTTGCATGCCCTAAACTCTCTATATTGCGCACTTGTCATAAAAAATTGACAGACTTTCGCCGGGAAATGGCAGAGAAATTTCAAAGTTTAGAAAAAACTGGGTTGAGGCTTCCTGACTGCTCTCGCGCAAACCGTGGCTGTCTGTACACACCTCTTTGGGGTACTCCTGAGTTGTGCGCATGCTCAGTCATTCGGACTGTCGTTAACGCACCGCAGTTTGGCTCGGCAATTTGGTCAAAGTGTGGTCCAAACGTCGGCAAATTTGGAGGTCGAAAAATGTTCCGACGAACTTCAAATTTTGCATGCCCTAAACTCTCTATATTGCGCACTTGTCATAAAAATTGACAGACTTTCGCCGGGAAATGGCAGAGAAATTTCAAAGTTTAGAAAAAACTGGGTTGAGGCTTCCTGACTGCTCTCGCGCAAACCGTGGCTGTCTGTACACACCTCTTTGGGGTACTCCTGAGTTGTGCGCATGCTCAGTCATTCGGACTGTCGTTAACGCACCGCAGTTTGGCTCGGCAATTTGGTCAAAGTGTGGTCCAAACGTCGGCAAATTTGGAGGTCGAAAAATGTTCCGACGAACTTCAAATTTTGCATGCCCTAAACTCTCTATATTGCGCACTTGTCATAAAAAATTGACAGACTTTCGCCGGGAAATGGCAGAGAAATTTCAAAGTTTAGAAAAAACTGGGTTGAGGCTTCCTGACTGCTCTCGCGCAAACCGTGGCTGTCTGTACACACCTCTTTGGGGTACTCCTGAGTTGTGCGCATGCTCAGTCATTCGGACTGTCGTTAACGCACCGCAGTTTGGCTCGGCAATTTGGTCAAAGTGTGGTCCAAACGTCGGCAAATTTGGAGGTCGAAAAATGTTCCGACGAACTTCAAATTTTGCATGCCCTAAACTCTCTATATTGCGCACTTGTCATAAAAAATTGACAGACTTTCGCCGGGAAATGGCAGAGAAATTTCAAAGTTTAGAAAAAACTGGGTTGAGGCTTCCTGACTGCTCTCGCGCAAACCGTGGCTGTCTGTACACACCTCTTTGGGGTACTCCTGAGTTGTGCGCATGCTCAGTCATTCGGACTGTCGTTAACGCACCGCAGTTTGGCTCGGCAATTTGGTCAAAGTGTGGTCCAAACGTCGGCAAATTTGGAGGTCGAAAAATGTTCCGACGAACTTCAAATTTTGCATGCCCTAAACTCTCTATATTGCGCACTTGTCATAAAAAATTGACAGACTTTCGCCGGGAAATGGCAGAGAAATTTCAAAGTTTAGAAAAAACTGGGTTGAGGCTTCCTGACTGCTCTCGCGCAAACCGTGGCTGTCTGTACACACCTCTTTGGGGTACTCCTGAGTTGTGCGCATGCTCAGTCATTCGGACTGTCGTTAACGCACCGCAGTTTGGCTCGGCAATTTGGTCAAAGTGTGGTCCAAACGTCGGCAAATTTGGAGGTCGAAAAATGTTCCGACGAACTTCAAATTTTGCATGCCCTAAACTCTCTATATTGCGCACTTGTCATAAAAAATTGACAGACTTTCGCCGGGAAATGGCAGAGAAATTTCAAAGTTTAGAAAAAACTGGGTTGAGGCTTCCTGACTGCTCTCGCGCAAACCGTGGCTGTCTGTACACACCTCTTTGGGGTACTCCTGAGTTGTGCGCATGCTCAGTCATTCGGACTGTCGTTAACGCACCGCAGTTTGGCTCGGCAATTTGGTCAAAGTGTGGTCCAAACGTCGGCAAATTTGGAGGTCGAAAAATGTTCCGACGAACTTCAAATTTTGCATGCCCTAAACTCTCTATATTGCGCACTTGTCATAAAAAATTGACAGACTTTCGCCGGGAAATGGCAGAGAAATTTCAAAGTTTAGAAAAAACTGGGTTGAGGCTTCCTGACTGCTCTCGCGCAAACCGTGGCTGTCTGTACACACCTCTTTGGGTACTCCTGAGTTGTGCGCATGCTCAGTCATTCGGACTGTCGTTAACGCACCGCAGTTTGGCTCGCAATTTGGTCAAAGTGTGGTCCAAACGTCGGCAAATTTGGAGGTCGAAAAATGTTCCGACGAACTTCAAATTTTGCATGCCCTAAACTCTCTATATTGCGCACTTGTCATAAAAAATTGACAGACTTTCGCCGGGAAATGGCAGAGAAATTTCAAAGTTTAGAAAAAACTGGGTTGAGGCTTCCTGACTGCTCTCGCGCAAACCGTGGCTGTCTGTACACACCTCTTTGGGGTACTCCTGAGTTGTGCGCATGCTCAGTCATTCGGACTGTCGTTAACGCACCGCAGTTTGGCTCGGCAATTTGGTCAAAGTGTGGTCCAAACGTCGGCAAATTTGGAGGTCGAAAAATGTTCCGACGAACTTCAAATTTTGCATGCCCTAAACTCTCTATATTGCGCACTTGTCATAAAAAATTGACAGACTTTCGCCGGGAAATGGCAGAGAAATTTCAAAGTTTAGAAAAAACTGGGTTGAGGCTTCCTGACTGCTCTCGCGCAAACCGTGGCTGTCTGTACACACCTCTTTGGGGTACTCCTGAGTTGTGCGCATGCTCAGTCATTCGGACTGTCGTTAACGCACCGCAGTTTGGCTCGGCAATTTGGTCAAAGTGTGGTCCAAACGTCGGCAAATTTGGAGGTCGAAAAATGTTCCGACGAACTTCAAATTTTGCATGCCCTAAACTCTCTATATTGCGCACTTGTCATAAAAAATTGACAGACTTTCGCCGGGAAATGGCAGAGAAATTTCAAAGTTTAGAAAAAACTGGGTTGAGGCTTCCTGACTGCTCTCGCGCAAACCGTGGCTGTCTGTACACACCTCTTTGGGGTACTCCTGAGTTGTGCGCATGCTCAGTCATTCGGACTGTCGTTAACGCACCGCAGTTTGGCTCGGCAATTTGGTCAAAGTGTGGTCCAAACGTCGGCAAATTTGGAGGTCGAAAAATGTTCCGACGAACTTCAAATTTTGCATGCCCTAAACTCTCTATATTGCGCACTTGTCATAAAAAATTGACAGACTTTCGCCGGGAAATGGCAGAGAAATTTCAAAGTTTAGAAAAAACTGGGTTGAGGCTTCCTGACTGCTCTCGCGCAAACCGTGGCTGTCTGTACACACCTCTTTGGGGTACTCCTGAGTTGTGCGCATGCTCAGTCATTCGGACTGTCGTTAACGCACCGCAGTTTGGCTCGGCAATTTGGTCAAAGTGTGGTCCAAACGTCGGCAAATTTGGAGGTCGAAAAATGTTCCGACGAACTTCAAATTTTGCATGCCCTAAACTCTCTATATTGCGCACTTGTCATAAAAAATTGACAGACTTTCGCCGGGAAATGGCAGAGAAATTTCAAAGTTTAGAAAAAACTGGGTTGAGGCTTCCTGACTGCTCTCGCGCAAACCGTGGCTGTCTGTACACACCTCTTTGGGGTACTCCTGAGTTGTGCGCATGCTCAGTCATTCGGACTGTCGTTAACGCACCGCAGTTTGGCTCGGCAATTTGGTCAAAGTGTGGTCCAAACGTCGGCAAATTTGGAGGTCGAAAAATGTTCCGACGAACTTCAAATTTTGCATGCCCTAAACTCTCTATATTGCGCACTTGTCATAAAAAATTGACAGACTTTCGCCGGGAAATGGCAGAGAAATTTCAAAGTTTAGAAAAAACTGGGTTGAGGCTTCCTGACTGCTCTCGCGCAAACCGTGGCTGTCTGTACACACCTCTTTGGGGTACTCCTGAGTTGTGCGCATGCTCAGTCATTCGGACTGTCGTTAACGCACCGCAGTTTGGCTCGGCAATTTGGTCAAAGTGTGGTCCAAACGTCGGCAAATTTGGAGGTCGAAAAATGTTCCGACGAACTTCAAATTTTGCATGCCCTAAACTCTCTATATTGCGCACTTGTCATAAAAAATTGACAGACTTTCGCCGGGAAATGGCAGAGAAATTTCAAAGTTTAGAAAAAACAGGGTTGAGGCTTCCTGACTGCTCTCGCGCAAACCGTGGCTGTCTGTACACACCTCTTTGGGGTACTCCTGAGTTGTGCGCATGCTCAGTCATTCGGACTGTC